>SZWC01004946.1:57068-72188 GCA_023375785.1 Penium margaritaceum
TTATTCTGTTTCGCTAGCTGCACTGACTGGTGACTAAGATGCTATCAGGGTGAGGCTGCTGATCAGAGGGACGCATACTTGGAGGAGACTCTGACAGACACTCGATGGTGAACAACAAGGACTCGATCGCACACTCTCTCACCTCCTTGATACGACAAAATTCTTCAGGCCAATGACGGGGTGAAAGCCTTTTCACCCAGAGGGGCACATCAGCGTTCTTGTCGTGCGGCCACACCCACCTGTCTTGTGGTACTAGCATCTCGGTGCGGCTGCGCGCAGTGCCCTGTTAAGTCCCTTCCTCGCCGTCGCTGTTGGTGTCAGAGGGTCGATCTGGGTCAACTGGCTCTACCATTAGATCGGGCACGGTGTGAGATAGAGCTGCCACAAAAGGAGTTAGTGCTGCGTGAAGAGACAGTAGCTACAACAGGGGCGGCACGGCCGAGAAGAGGCCGGACAGTGGCTGCTGCTATCCCATGAGGTGTGAGTGCTTGGGGGTGTAGATGGATGACAAAGGAGGAGCGGCAGCCTTGAACCCAAATGTGGTGGCAGTAATGGTGCTGCTGGGACACGAGCGCGGAGCAGGTGATGATGTCAGGGCTTTCAAGAGCAGCCACCTTTACGTTGAATACAGCTAAACTGGAGATGATGCACTTGCAGATGTTGCAAATGTCTAATGACACCACATTAGAGGGTGGAGGTTCACGCAGAGAGAAACAACCAGGATAGCGGCCAGTGTTCTTGGTGATGCGGCGGGCGCAAGGTCCCGATGCACTACACGTGCGGGGGCGTGGAGAGCTGCAGCAGGAGAGCCAGATATGGCACAATGCCGATGGCAAGGCAGCACCTTCAGCTGTTGCTGATGCCTCGGCTGGATGCGATAACATGCACAGTAGATGGTGTTGCTTTCGCTTCTGCGAGCACAAGAATGTGCTGCACTCAACATGTGGGGGTGCAAAGATATACAGCTAGGGAGCAAAATGCAGAACAATGCTGATGGCATGGTAGATCCTGCTGCTGCTGCTGCTGATGCCTCGAGTGGAGCAGCTACGGCGAGAGTGAGGTGGGAGCTGCAACTACTGCGAGTATGATGGCGGAGGCAGTAGAGTGCCGCCAATGAGTAGTTGGATGGCCCCGGGTCTTGGAATGAGGGGAGGGTGTATCCTTTCACCTGCTCTAATACTATTATTCTCTAGCATAGACTGCTAGAACCATGGATGTCGTGAAGTAAAGGTGCAAGGGCGTGGGAAATGTCTCAAGGAGAACACACCATGGTGGAAAGAGATGCTTTTTTTCCTTGCTCAAGAGTTAGAGAAAAAACACAAGTAGCGGGGGTTTATTAGCGAGAGGTGGTGAGTGTGGTACTGACCGTGTAAGAGGCACGTCAATCCCACACTGCCACCCGGGGGTTGAGCCCGACCTATGAGCATAAAACCAAGGGCAGCTACGTACCATGACACAGAACTTGTCTAGTCAGTTGGCCCCCTAAGGATCAACACCTGGCACACTGAAACAATTTCATCTCCACCAAAAAATACACACACAAATTGGAGATAGCCCTAGCATCCTAGAGTGTCGAAGGGCCAGAGCTCCCATGAGAAAAAGTCATGAGAAAGAACATGTCAAGTGACTGAGAGCCATTGCTTGGACGGGTGCTACTGCTGGCAGAGTGTGAAAGCTCCTTCACGCATGTCTCTCATTAAAGAGCTTCACCGCATTCACCCACTTAGTCTCATGTACAAGTATGATAGAGGAAAAGGCATGTGGAGCAAGAGAAGAGGGCACGACAGGTGTGATGGGTCACCAACAGGGCTGCAATACAGCGGTAGTTGTGTACTGCGGGATTGAATACCACGGTATGAGAGTACTGCAGTATTCAATGCCGCGGTATCCTACTTCCTCAAGAGGTTAGTACCGATCAGGGCTGCAATGCCGCGGTACATGGGTACCGCGGTACTAAATACCGCGGTACAAGTGTTCCACGGTATCCCAGTTCCGTGGAAGGTTAGTACCGATACCGGTAACGCTCCCACGGTAGGATTGGTATTGGTGAAACACCGCAGTACATGTAATGTACCGCCGTACACGGTAAAATGCACAATGTGCATTTCATACCACAAATGTACCGCAGTACTTGATTTCACATGGATTACGCGATCCGTTTTCTTGATGATTTATCACGAATCTTTACGCTGACTCAGCATAACAGACCTGCTCTGGAGAAATGAAGTGGGATAAAGATTGTAGACATGTCATAGAGAAAAAAGAACTTTTGTCAAAAGGTGGACTAAAGTTGCGACGTGCCTTCTGAACATAAACAAGAGAGAAACATGACCTAATGTAAAACATTTTCTCTGGTGCAAGAATGGGGTACCGATAAAGGGAGAAGGTGGCCTTTCAAGGCTCTATAGGGAGGGGGGTATCTTGATATCCCGTCTGGGGCTGGCAACGCGGCGATCAGGTCATTGACTAAACGGGACCTCCAATTCCTGTTCCAGTTTCAACGCCTTCCGATTCTCACTCGGACCAATCTCTTCACGTGTCATTTCAATCAATCAAGGTATCCTTTCGTGACGACTTCTCCTGCCATTCAATCGACTTCGGTTTGAGTACGGCGGACTTCGCGTTTGAACAGGCCACACCAAGCGAGCATGGACAGCTTTTCTAGAGTGTGCATAATCTTAAAAATAGAAATTAGAGAAATGTTTATCTCAGTTTTTGTCTCTAAAATAGACGGCTCCGTTGTGCGATGAACGTGTACCTGAGATAACTAGGAATGCTATGTTTGAACTTTAACAAATGGACAAAATCTCAAATTTGCTAAAACACTTTAACGAAAACGGAAAAATGAAACGAACAGTGCCAATGATTTGAATTTCATGAGCGACCACATTTTTCTGCTCAACGATATGAAACCTTGTACGATGTCTTCGCAAGTCAACAGCAAGTGTCCTCACTGTGTCATTATCGCTATTTTGTCAAATTTCGTTCATTCGTATTTTTCATACCGCGTTACCGTTACATGTTCGACAGCAATCCTTTGAATTTCTCTCTACTGCGGTACAATACCACGGTATGGTACCGCGGTACAAAAGGGGGGTACCCTGCCAGGTCATTAACGATACCGTACCGGTACCGTTGAGAAAAACACCGTACCGTGGTACTGCAGTACCGCGGTACGAAAACACGGTATACCGCGGTACCGGTAATACCGCCATCAGCCCTGGTACCGATACTGGTACCGCTCCGATGGTAGGACGGGTATTGTTAAACTACCGCGGTACATAGTATGTACCGCGGTACACGGTTTACCGCACAAGGCAAACATACGATACCAAAGAAAGTACCGTTCATTGTCTTCCACATGTTGTGACCAAGATGCACAACACAGCTAAAAAAAAACTAATATTCATCCATGCCTGACACGACCAGCACGCTTGCAAAAACATTGCAACGTAAGAATATAAAAGTGAGATAAAACAAAATGTAGTAAGAAGTCAAGCATGCCAAGCATGTGACGTCCCAACGTTGGGAACTACAAACTCTCGACAACTGTCGAGGGTCTTGCTATAGCTAAAAGTAGCAGAGGTGTGCGCACGCCAAGCGTGCCCCCCCTCCCTTTTTTGAATCCATATCCTCTTTGCACGTGCTAGTGCAAAAATCAGGTGAGAGAACAAGAAACAAATGGACACCAAAAAAGGGGGTGCATACACGCCAAGCGAGTCCGCACCCCCCTTTTTTGGATCCTTCTTGCTTTCGCACGTGCAATTGCGACTTTGAGATTGAGAGATTAAAGAAACAATGGACATGAAGAAGGGGGTTAAGGACACACCATGCATGTCCGCACCCTCCTTTTGGTCCTCACGAACCCCAAGCTCAACCTTGGACTTCAACGCGCTCATCATTGCACCAACCGTTTATGCGCGCTTGACGGCAGGTGCACTTTTTCATTGTCATTCAGCGTTACCATTATATTTCCAACATGCTTGTAGGTTGCTTTGGTTGCTAAGATAAGCAAGTAAGCAAATAAGCAAACGGCGGGGGCGACACCATGGATCGGGGGCAAGCTCACGTAACGTACGAGAGGATGACTGTGCGAACACAAGACAAGTTAGTGAGTAAGGAGTGAGCGGATTGCTAAGTGCCGGTTGACCGGGCCACCCATGCGAGCCTCTCGACGTGGGGCCCGGACNCAACATGCTTGTAGGTTGCTTTGGTTGCTAAGATAAGCAAGTAAGCAAATAAGCAAACGGCGGGGGCGACACCATGGATCGGGGGCAAGCTCACGTAACGTACGAGAGGATGACTGTGCGAACACAAGACAAGTTAGTGAGTAAGGAGTGAGCGGATTGCTAAGTGCCGGTTGACCGGGCCACCCATGCGAGCCTCTCGACGTGGGGCCCGGACGCCACCCAGGGATCGAACCCGGCCCTGGAGCGAGTGAGCTCCAGGCGGTTTCTCACACGCCGGTATAAACTGGACGTGTGGTCCCGAGGGATCAGCAACCCGGATCACTATGCTAGAAACATACAAGTGTGTCAGAGTTCAACCACATCACGAGCATGCACTCCTACAAATGTATCCCCCATTTTGGCATGTAGAGCATGAACCATCACTACACTAAGGCTCTCCATAAGTCTTGAGTTGGTGCTGTGGCCACCACTTGACAACTTGATGATGTAACCACCACTGTGTGCCTAACAGTGTGTCACAGTCTTGCACCAGAGAGCCTCAGTCCAGATCAATCACCTGCAGTGATAATATGTGTGTGTGTGTGTGTGTGTGTAGAGTCAAGAGGTCACTTGCATGTGTCACAATCATAACCAACAATGCTTCCTTTCATTTTGTCATTACCATGATGCAGTACCGCAGTATGGTACCGCGATACGGAAGAGGGGTACCTTGACGGGTCAGCAACGATGCAGTACCGGTACCGTTACAAAAAAGATACCGTACTGCGGTACTTCAGGACCGCGTTACATAAACACGGTATACCACAGACCGGTAGTACCGCCATCAGCCCTGGTCACCAACTAGACCACGAATACTAACATCATCTAGCATGGGCATGCATGCTCTAAAAGATTATTTCACCTCTCCTCTCTTTACTCCACACACGCACACATTGTGCAGGGGAGTAAAACAACATGGCTCTTGCGCATGAAATGTGGTGCTCTCAACCAAGCCCCACATCCATGCTCACCGGCATTAGTTATGGTCTCATCAATGATACGACATGTCCCAGTGGCTCTACCAACACACACTTCAAAATCATAATTGTCTCCCATGACCCACGTACGAACAGTCCACACACACGCACAAGACGAGGAGCACGCCCGTTAGTCCAATAATTGTGTCACAATCATAACCAACACTCCCCCATGACCCACATACAAACAGTCGACACACACACACAAGACGGGGAGCACGTCACAAGACAACAAAACACATAGGAGTCATGTCAGCCAGGGACATCACGAGAGCGCAGCAGTGCAACAGCATGCACTGCCGTCTTGAACATGCCACTGCTGAGAGCTTTGATAAGAACGTCTGCACGCTGTTGACAAGTGTCGACCCAGACAACCTGAACTTCTCCAGCAGTAATGCGATCACGTACAAAGTGATGCTCAATATTGATGTGCTTTTTGCGAGAATGATGCATGGCATCGTGCTCGGCGATTGCCTTTGCACTTTGGTTGTCACAACGCAGAGTAGTGCAGCAAATGGAAACACGCAACTGTTGTAGCAAGCGGGACAGCCACACACTCTCACATGTACCTGCGCCAAGTGCCAGGTACTCTCCCCCACTTGAACTTCGAGCAACGCAACCCTGTTTTCCACCCTTCTAGGAGACGACAGTCTCACCGACAAGGAAGATGTAACCAGTGCGGCTACGAGCATCAGTGTTATGAGCCCAATCACTGTCTTTGTATCCGTCCACCACCACAGAGGGCTGAGAACGGTAGCACAGTCCCACGCGTGTAGTCGACAGTGCATAGCGGAAAACACGCAGTGTAGCCTCGAGATGTTTCTGATGAGGCTTCTGGGAGAACTGGGCTAGGAAGTTGACCGAGAAGGCCACGTCCGCCCGAGTGGTGGTGGCAAGGTACATGAGAGAGTCGACCACACTGAGATAGTTGGTGACATCGACGATCTCCCCCAGCTGCGCTGAGTCAAGTGACTTCAGCAGGTCCTCACAAGCTGGAGTCATTGGTGTGGATGTAGTGGGAACGTCAGCAAGAAGGGAGGCAAAGCGCTCCCCCGGTGTACGAATGTATGCAGCCTGGTGTACATGCAGAGTGTGCCGTTGACAGTCACGCTCAAGCTCGATCCCCAGAAACACTCGTGCAGGACCTAGGTCCTTCATCTTGTATGTAGACTGCAGCAAGAACTTCACGGACTGAACAGCTGCAGGACTGGGTGAAGCAATGAGCAGGTCATCTACATAGACGAAGGTGGCCACAAACGGCTCTGAGGGAGCACTCAAGAAGAGTGCAGGATGAGCCATGTTGCAACGGTAACTTCCCCGCTCAAGCGTGGAGGAGATCGCCATGTTCCAACAACGCGGCGATTTCTTGAGTCCATAAAGGGCCTTACGCAGTCGCTAGACCTTGTTTGTGCCATTGGTGAAGCCCGGTGGCTGGACCATGTAGATTTCCTCGTCAAGCTTCCCATGCAGGAAAGCGTTGCTGATGTCCATCTACTCCAGTTCCCAGTCGTACTGGGCTACAAGACTGAACAGTGCTCGGGCAGTGGTATACCTCCCGACCGGTGCGAATGTCTCATCAAAGGCAATCTCAGGGATCTGGGAAAAACCCTTAGCTGTGAGGCGTGCTTTGTACCGATCGACTTTCCCATCGGGCTTCAGCTTACACCGAAGTACACACCAGGCAGAGACTGTCTTGCAGCCTGCAGGGAGGTCAACGAGCTTGAAGACACCATGCTCTTGAAGGGCTGTGAGCTCCTCCTGCATGGCCCTCTCCTAGAGATCAGCATCAGCTGCCGCACGAGCCTGTCGGACAGTAGAAGGCTCGCGGGGAGAGTGGGAAGGCCAGAGGCCACATGTTTTGTGGCCTCTGGTCGATGACGGAGGACTCAAGAGCACTGTGGAACTCATGGGCTACAAGAGCATAGCCAACTGCCGAGTTGAGATGCACGACACTCACAGATAGACCAAGCACATCAAGGCCAGTGGGACGAACAGAGGGCCCAGCAGTGGAGGACGATGCGCTGGAGCAGGTGACCCGCTACGAAGGCTGAGAGGCTTTGGACGGTCCAGTGAAAACCAACTTAGTGGGCGCCACAGAGGGGCACTCATGAGAGGACTGGAAAGGGCTGAGATGGCTGAAGGGCACGTATACTCCCCCCACGGGTATAGGATTCAGGACCGGAAGTCAGAGCCTGAGGTGCTTCTCCTCTAGTGACGTCAACCACCGGAGGGGAATGCTGTGCCGACTCTGGAGATGAGCTAGGGGTAGAATGCATGGGGGACTGCGTGTGGATGGGTGTCGAGTCTGAGGAATCGGGACTGCTAGAGGTCGGTTGGGACAACACAGACTCCGAGGAAGGTTGTGACGCATGCGACTCAGATGAGGTATGAGAGGACGAAGACTCCGAGGAGAGAGAGCCCTTGTCCTCACTGTCTGTGTGAGAGACAACAGGGGATGATGTGTGATCAGGAGAGGATGATGCACGGAGATCGGAAGCTGGAGCAGGCACACTGCCTCCCAAGCCGACGTAGCGAGGAGAGAGATGAAGGAGGATGGACATGGGACAGGTCACGAGGAAAGACATCCTCGAAGAAGAGGGCGTCACGAGACTCAATGACGCGAGAGCGTTCAGAGTCCCAGAAGCGCCATGCTTTGGACATGACTGAGACACCAATGAAGGTGCAACGACAAGCGTGAGGGCTGAGTTTGCCATTGTGAGAGTCTTCGTGCAGCCAGACAGCAACGACACAACCCCAGACACGGGCGAGGCGGAGGTCAGCCCGACGGCCGTATCAACGCTCGAAAGGGGTGACGTGAAGAAGGAGGGGACCGTGGGGAACACGGTTCCACACCCAAGTCATGTAAGATATGACTTCAAAGGAAAAGGCGTGAGGGAGAGAGGACTCACAGAGAAGGGTACGTGCACCGTCAGCAAGGGTGCGGTTCCAGCGTTCAGAGATGCCATTCTGTTGGGGTATGTAGGGAGCCAAAGGTTCCATACACACCCCGCGAGAGGTCAAGAAGCGGGCAGTGAGGCCCATGAACTCCCCACCACGGTCACAACAATAGACTTTTAGGCGGCGATCATAGGCAAGTTCGGCCTAAGGTAGCCAGGACTCAAGAGTGGAACAGACGTGACTCTTTTGCCGAAGGGCAAAGATCCAATGCATGCGAGAGAAGTCATTAGTGAGACAGAGGACATAGCAGCCAACCCCCCCGAGGGCATCATGAGCAAGTGGTCCCATGACGTCCGCATCCAAAAGGTCAAGGGGATAAGACGTGCAGGATTCGGACGTGGAAAACGGGGATCTGTGCATTTTTCCCTGAGCACAGTCGGCAGGACAAGGGACAGAGAACGTGTCGGTATTGAGACCATGAGCGAGCTTGTCCCGAAGTAAAATTTGAACAGAATTAGTGTGAATATGGTAGAGACGGTGATGCAGCAGCTGTGCGTGTGCCAAGGAGAGGGAGCATGCCACATGAACAAGTGCGCTGGAAGCAAGATGTGGTGCAAAGGAGGGCACACGGTAGAGGCGGTCACAATGGGTGCCACGCAGGAGGACACGGCCGGTGGTGCGGTGCAACACAGAGGCAATGCCGCGGCTGGAAGAGAAGTCCATGCCCTGGTCGTTGAGAGTCGTAACAGACGGTAGACTGAGCTCAAGAGCATGGACGTACAAAACATCCGGCAGGAAGAGTTCCCCCCCAGGGCCAACCCCAACACCCTGGACAGGCAGAAGTTACCCAGAGCCAGTGCAGACAAAGCGAATAGAGCCGACAGGACCCAGGGAAACAAACAAGGAACGACAAGATGTCATGTGGTGGGTGGCTCCTGAATCAAGAATCCAAAAGCCACCCAACACACGTACAGATGCACAGTCACGACTCACAATGACAACGCAGAGCGAGGAGGTAGGCGCTGGCCATAGGCAGCAAGACAACAAGGGAGACTGTATGACTGCCAATGCTCAATCCACGGGACAATCAGCTAGGGAACAACCCTGAACATGACCCGACGACGGACCACGGAGAGACTCATCCACAGCACATGCAAGTGCCTCCTCAACCGAACTCACACTCTCACCTCCCCGATCACGGAGGTGTCTCTGGTGGACGGCATGAGAGAGAGCAGAGTCCAGCTGGCAGTCGTCCTCAGACGGGCCAGAGATGATGACGCCAAAGGAGGGGCGCTGAGAGGTGTAGGCAGACGATGCCCACGGCAGCGAAGAGTAGAATCCGGAAGGGGGCCCGAAGTAGACAGGGCTGCCAAACCCAGGAGGCAAACCCCAGGATGAGGGTGGAGGCGGTGAAGTGAGGGTGGTGCTCTAGGCAGCGGCTGTCGGAGAGGAGGATGAGAGATGAGCGGCGGGTGCGGTAGATGTGGAGGAGCGAGAAGAGCCACCACCAGTGCCTGTCGAGCGTGCCCAATGTGCACGCATGGCTGATGCAAGGCGTGCATCATCTGGAGGCGGCGGGCACTTGGGTGCCGCATGGCCGATGGCACCGCAATTCCAGCACGTAACAGTGCAATAGGAGGGGGATGAAGACGCAGTGCTGTCAGAACCGTGGCCCTTGCCACCACGCCCTGAGCCACCGCCACCAGAGGCACCACCCCGGCCTTTGCCTTTACCACCCCCCCTAACCCTGACCACCCCCTTGTGAAGCGAGAGACGTGGCTGTTGTGGTGGACGTCGTGGTGGAGGATGATGCAAAAGTGGAAGAGGAGGAAGAAGGGAGTGCAGTGGCAGCCGCTGCAACAGCGGCTCGGTGAATGCGTTTGTTTTACAACGAGCTCCAAAAATCTGTCAGACGCTGGGAGGTGAACTCCCACAAAGCTCCAATGCCAGGTGGTGCATCAGTAGGGACAGGCATGGTAGCGAGGCGTTCAAGCTCAGTGGCCTTCACCTCCCAGAAGATGTCACTGAGTTCTGGGATGAGACTGCTGATGATGGAAAGAACAGCAAGGAGCTGTCTTGGGGCGGCCTTGCCAAGGTCGTGGAGTAAGCACAAACTGCGAGCCCAGTAGGTGTCAGCAGTCTCATCAGCACGCATGGACAGCGTGTTGAACTGGACGGTAAGAATGCTTTGAGCTGCATGCCCAGTCACAATTGTGTGCCGTTTAATGAGCGCGTAGGCACCAACAGGATCAGCAATGATGCAGCGTGCTGTGTCAACATTGTAGGACCCGATCTCGTCAGTGAGATCGTCGGGTCAAGCACGAATGAGGGCACGGACAGCGCGGGCAGACTCAGACTCAACTGGCACGAAAGGTGGGTTAGCAGAGGATTTGGGCTCATGGTAGTACTCCCAGAGTTGCTCCCCCTGTGCCCAGGCACTGAATCCGACTTCCCAAGAATGGAAAGTGAGATTAGAGGTGAAATGAGATGGGTTAGAGTCAAAGTCTGGTTTGCGCTGCAGTGAAGGAGCAAGCGCTTTAGCTGCGGCGGCAGCAACTGCAAGAGGGTCAGAGGAGGATGAGCCAACGGTGGTAGATGCGGAAGCGAATACAGTGGAGAATGCAACAGCGATGCCGGCAGATGGTGTACTGCGCAGTGTGGGCTGGAGACGGTTAATGACCAAGTCAGCAATGTGATCTACAAAGGTTTCCTGGTCAGCTTGCTCAGTACGCAGCTTGTCCTCGGCATTGCATTGATCGGTGAGTGCAGTCTACAGAGCAATTCGCTCATGCTGCAGTTGAGCCTGCAATGCCGCGTATTGGTCATCGACAACCGGCATGTTGCCAGAGACGTGACTCTGCCGAGAAATTTTTGGCAGAGTTTCCCTTGCTCCAGTGGACGTGGAAAATTATGGAGTGAGTACGTTGGAAGTCTGCTGCAAGGCAACAACCTGGACGCACAAACACGCCAACACAAGAGGGAGGGAGAGAGAGGGGAGGCCAAGCTCACCAAGCACTGTGGCACAAAGAGAACAACGGCGGAAGGGCAGCTGTAGCTGAGGAAGCAACAACTGCAATAGTAGCAGCTGCCGAGACGATGAGGCAGGCTACTCCCGTCAATGCGGCAGCTAACAAGGTGGAGATGGCTGCAATAGTGGAGACCAACAGCTGGATGTGACGAGTTGCAGAGGATGAAGAAGAGAGTAAAGCTGATGCCTATACAATGGAGATAAGAATAGAGGCGACGACACTAGAGAGCGTCGTAGCCGTTGCAACTGCTACCGATGCGACTACGTGAGCTGCTGAAGCAACCTGGGTGACTATGTTGACGACAGCAGCCGCAAGAGGTCCCTAGTCAACTGCAGCTTCAGTGTAGGCCTCAATGGCTCTGCCAACAGCAGTGCTGGCAGGTGCACGTGCAGCGCGTGCAGTGGCTACAAAGGTGGAAGTAACAGCAGCACTAGACACAGGTGAAGCCTAAAGTGGACTCAAAATGTCAGGGGGTGAAGACGAAGCTGACTCTGTAGTTGATGTTGCTGGGGATGCGCCCCGACGTGAACCAGGTTCTCCGGATGCAGCTGCCGCAGAGGATGGTGCTGCACCGTGTGGAACAGCACGGCGTCGCTGCTGGCGGGTCCTATGGGCAACGGTTGAGTTTACCGGTGATTGGAGAGGTCGATGATCACACGGTGGAGCTGTGGCTGGTTCGTTCTGCGCCGTCGGCGAGTCTTCGGCAGCGGACTGACAGTAGGCGGTGTAGACTCTGGCGTCCTCCCGTTCGTAGCAGCCGGTGGGATGGTAGTCCTCACCGGGGTAATACCCCGGACTGCTGCACCGAACCCTTGACCACACCTCCCTCTCCGCCCTCTCTTCGTAATATGCGACCTCGTCTTCGATGCGAGCACGCTCACGCGCAGCCGTGGGCGAAGTGGGGATTGGTTCGGTAGGAGGGAGAGACGCCAGTACGCTAAGTGTTTGACTGCCGGAATGGCAGCCTGAGGTGCTGAGAAAGGCACAACTGATGGAGACTCAAGGCTGATGCCCACACTGTGGCATGCCTTGGCTACTGCTGGTGATGCTGCTGTAGTGGATGCGTCAGGTGGAGTAGTCGAAGCTGTGGGCGAGGCGGGCGTCGTGCACAAAGCAGGATCACCACGCAGAGTGCGGGTGCGGTGTGTGCTGCTGTGAGAAATGCGCACGCGCGGCTACTGAGAAACAGAGGCGGCGGTCGGCGTGGCAGTTGTGCGTGCTGAGGGAGAAGCTCGGCAGAACGAGAGAGGACAGCGGCGGAGAAATGCCAAAACCGTGGTTGCAGGTGTGCATGAGGAGAGGGCACCACGTAGAGTACAGGTGCGATGTGTGCTAGTGCGGGGAGTGCGTACACGCTGCTGCTGAAAAAGTGCGAGCAGCGGCCAACGTGGTCGACATGTGTGCGGAGGCAGAAGCTCCGCGAAGTGCGTGGGAGCGGCTGCGAAGAAGCGCCAGTGCCGTAGCAGAAGCTGCGCCGTGCACTAGGATAGCGCACCATGTAGATCACGGGTGCAGCGCGTGCGGCTGCAAGGTGCAGTCACTGCAACTGCGGTCACTACCCACTTCTGTCGTACATGAGTTGTGTGCGCGGGATCACCCGCCACGTGGACGTAACCCGACAAGGCCTCAGGACTGTCTCGGCGAGGAGGGAGTCCTCCTTGCTCTGATACCAGTACGTTGCTTTGGTTGCTAAGATAAGCAAGTAAGCAAACAAGCAAACGGCGGGGGCGACACCATGGATCGGGGGCAAGCTCACGTAACGTACGAGAGGATGACTGTGCGAACACAAGACAAGTTAGTGAGTAAGGAGCGAATGGAGTGCTAAGTGCCGGTTGACCGGGCCACCCATGCGAGCCTCTCAACGTGGGGCCCAGACGCCATCCAGGGATCGAACCCGGCCCTGGAGCGAGCGAGCTCCAAGCGGTTTCTCACACCCCGGTATAAACTGGACGTGTGGTCCCGAGGGATCAGCAACCCGGATCACTATGCTAGAAACATGCAAGTGTGTCAGAGTTCAACCACATCACGAGCATGCAGTTTTACAAATGCATCCCCCATTTTGGCATGTAGAGCATGAACCATCACTACACTAAGGCTCTCCATAAGTCTTGAGTTGGTGCTGTGGCCACCACTTGACAACTTGATGATGTGACCACCACTGTGTGCCTAACGCTGCGTCACAGTCTTGCACCAGATACCCTCAGTCAAGATCAATCACCTGCAGTGATAATATGTGTGTGTGTGTGTGTGTGTGTGTGTGTGTGTGTGTGTGTGTGTGTGTGTGTGTGTGTGTGTGTGTGTGTGTGTATGTGTGTGTGTGTGTGTGTGTGTGTGTGTGTGTGTGTGTGTGTGTGTGTGTGTGTGTGTGTGTGTGTGTGTGTGTAGAGTCAAGAGGTCACTTGTGTGTGCCAAAATCATAACCAACAATGCTTCCTTTCATTTTATCAATACCATGATGCAGTACCGCGGTATGGTACCGCGATACGGAATAGGGGTACCAAACTGATCTTGATATTCGATATCAATCTTTTTTTAGGGGCTCATTTTCGTTAAATTTCATTTTTCATCGAATATGAAGGGATACCCAAATTGATTGCAAAACAAGATATCGAAATCAGGGTTCTACATGCAAATTCTTACTTTAGGGTGTCTTATTTCCTTGTTCCGCAATTAGAAAAAAGAAATAGTTGACGAGTCTCAGCTCGACACTGTCCCCGACGATTCCGCCAGAGACAGTTTGACTTCACATGTACGACACATGATTCGGTGATTTGAATCGCCCAACCGTGCCATGCGCACGCTTCGGTCAATCCACGAGGTCCATCATTGACACGTGGACTTACCACCCATGAAATGGTAGGAGTTCTGACAGATCGCACGCTTATTCGTGCGATCTGTCGGGTCGACACTGAGAAAGTCGTCGGATATGAAGACTACTGTGAAATACAGCGAGGCCACTCGTCGAATTAAACGTACCACCAGTGAAGGTTTGTCGAATTCAAAGGTACTACCACTGATATTAAACACATGTCGAATTCAAGGAAACCAAAATGAGCTTCAAGTAAATAATCGAATTTAATGATCAGTAGGGTACCTTGACGGGTCAGGAACGATACAGTACCGGTACCGTTACAAAAATGTACCGTACCGCGGTACTGCAGGACCGCGGTACACAAACACGGTATACCACAGACCGGTAGTACCGCTATCAGCCCTGGTCACCAACTAGACCACGAGTATTAACATCATCTAGCATGGGCATGCATGCTCTAAAAAGATTGTCACCTCTCCTCTCTTTACTCCACACACGCACACATCGTGCAGGGGAGTAAAACAACATGGCTCTTGCGCATGACATGTGGTGCTCTCAACCAAGCCCCACATCCATGCTCGCCGACATTAGTTATGGTCTCACCAATGATACGACACATCCCAGTGGCATGAGAAGATGGCCCTGCCAACACACACTTCAAGATGTTGTGGGATATTCCAGCATCCATGTCCTAGATGCTATTGTTGAAGTTCGTTGGCCACTCACAACTCTGTGCCCTCTTGCCCATCACACACTGTGCATTCATGTGTACAGATTAATTGACATGGCTCTACCCGGGGATGCAACTGACGTGGCAACTCTGACAGGGGTCATAGTCGCCCTCCTACACCTGCCACAGCCTCTCACCGGGAATCCTCTCATGGCCATTGTCTGACAGATGTTTCTCATGATTCCATGATGCGGTAGATGCTAGGGACGTACATTCTGACTGCCGTACCCTGCATCATGTTGCTTGCCTTGAGTGTGTTCTGGGGGAGATGCATTTCCCGGGTGCTGATCCTTAGGGGGCCACCGTGCTGGTTTTGGCCGTGCATCGGTGAGTAGCCGCCCTCGGGTAATTCCGAGAGGTCGGGCTCGACCCCCGGGTGGCGGCACTTGCTTGCCCGAGCTCGTTGCTCGTGGTGGGTGAGCGCTCACCGGTTCTAGTCTCTCTC
>SZWC01004946.1:103881-119572 GCA_023375785.1 Penium margaritaceum
GGATTGGTTGCATAACCCGTCCATGTACGTTGCAATGGTCCCTGACATGCGTTGGCGGAAAGTCAGAGTTAGCGTGAGCATGGAAAAGGGCTTAGCGCCCCCCCCCCATTGTGTCTGTCATTTCGGCTTCTCCGGTGCTGATGTACGACTACGCCATGGTTTCGTGTGTTCGCGGTGGAGCGTCAACATGGCGCTCTCTCTCCTGATCAAGCGAGGTGAGTCAATTTGCAGGGTACGTCAGGAATTTATTGTGTCCAAAAAATGCTAATATGCCCATTCTTGGTGCTATGGCGCCTCAGACCTGGGGCAGTGTCCGGAGGGCGGAGGCTCCTGCCTCTGCTTGACCGGTTCGTGTGGATTCGACAAAGCCGCCCACTCACCCACCCCTCTCATGTGCCCAGGCACTGCGTTCTACAACTACCGCGCTCTCACCACCGCTAGGCCCAATCACACGAGGACGGGCTATCACCTCCAGCCAACGAGGCTTGCCCTGGGCGAGTTCCGCTGAGTTCTGTGTGCCACATCCGCTACCTCCCCGTCATGCGCCCTCGCCGGCAACGGGCGCCACAACTATGTGTGGCCCTTCAGACCCAGGGCGGTGCAACTTTGGATGGATGAACCCACTGACGGTTGCAGGGTGGCGCTCCACTACCGTGGGTGTGGCCCCGTCGGGTGCACTGGCCGCAGACCCCCAGCCCTCTGCACCACCCACTGCTTGACCTGCAGCACCACACGTTGGAAGAGTTGCGGCACCAGCCGGAGCACGACCCGCTGCGGCTCCCGCTGCACCACCCACTGACCCACTCGCTGCACCACCCCCTACACCACCTGCTGCACCACGCGCTGTACTACCCGCTCGATGCCTAGTTGCAGCAACCGCTGCACATCCCGCTGCATGACCCGCTGCACCACCCGCTGCCCGACATGCGGCACGACCCGCTACACCACCTGCTGCCTGACTTGCGGCACGACCCGCTGCACCCCCCGCTGCTCAACCTACAGTACGACCCACTGCTCCACCTGCTGCCCAACCTGCGGCACGACCCGCTTCACCACCACCTCAGCAACACGCCTATCACCCTATCACCTATCACCCTTGGAAACAGAAGCTGCGGAGACCATGTGGTTGTTCCGGGTGGAGCCATGCTCCCCGGAGTAGACTGAGGCTCCACCGTATACCTAGCCATGGGCAAGGCACCGTGTACTATGTCCTAGTGGCTCCACTGGTAATTTATGTGTCCCGTTTTGTACTTCTTTGACTGTGATGCTATCATGAAAGTCCGGTCTTGCCGTTGTGCATTTTTCATACTTGTGAAGAGTACGTCTTTGACTGTCATGCCGGTTCACTAACTTCAGGGTGGGGATGCTTTGCGAACTGCCTGTCATCTACTTTTTGCAGCAACGTCAGACATGTCCCCCTCTTCTACGACAAAGAAAATAAAGGCAGATGGTGATGACCTCGTGGAGGGCAAAAAGTTCCGCAACATGGCTGCTTGCAGGGCGGCAATTGAAGACTACGCAATACTCAACCGCTTTGGGCTGCTGTGGGTGCGCAGCGAGCCTGGACGGATTGACGTACGATGCGTGGAGACTGTCAGACGTGGTTGCACGTGGCACGTACGCGTAGTTGTCTCTTCAAGGCTGGGGGCGGTGAAGTTGTCCCATGTCACAGAAGTCCACTGCTGCACGCCGACTATTGGCCGTGGGAGCCCTGCCCAAACCACAAGGTGGATTGCAAGGCACATATCACAACAAATGTCGTGGGATCCGACAACACCTCCAGCCACACTCACAGCCATCATCAAGGAAAAAGCGGGTATTCATGTGGCCAACAGTACGTTGTATCGTGCAAGAACTATGGCTCGGGTTTCGCACATTAACCACGCCATATCCAATTTTGGAAGTTTTTGCTTCTTTATTAACGCTTTATCCAGCGAGCAAAAGCAAGCGACATCCGAATGTACACGTTATGTTGATGCCGCATGCCATCCAGCCACAACATGCTGACGTCATTGGACATGAGAGAAAAATCACAAACCCCTCTATTGAGGGGTTTGTGACTTCTCTCACAAAGGTTTGCGATGTTTATTAGTGTGGGGTCCAAAGACCCCATGCGGTGAAAGGGAACTTGTTGGGCCCCGCTATTGCGAGGCCCAGCAGGAGCCCGCGCAAGAATGAAACCCTAGAACCCCAAGTAAATTTTAGGGTTGGGTTTGAAAGCAGTTTGCATGGATAGAAATGTGTTTTCTTCTATGTTTTTTTGCTGTTGAAAAAGGTGTTTTTGCTCGATCGCGATCAAGCGATTTGCCTCTTTTTTTCCTACTCGCAAACCCCCATAGAAAACCCACAGTCCGCGAATGAGGGTTTGTGAGTAGAAAAAAGAAAGAACAAGATCCAATGTTGCACTAAGGTGCACAAGGTTACGTAGTAAGCTTTGCAAAGTTGGCTATACGTGAAACAAAAACATTTTCGAAGACAAACGTAGGGCAAAACATAATGAAAAAAATCCCCTTCATCTGAGCTTTGTGTAATGTTTGTGTTCCATTTGATGTAATTGTTATGATTGTACTCTTCCCATAGTACATTCAAATTTGACCTCCGGAAAATATTTTCTAGAACCACATGTGCAAATCAACATTTTGAAATAAGCATTATTTGAAATTGCTGTATTCTACCCATTTTCACACATGGATTTGTTCCGTGGACTACCTTCCATACACTTATTGTATCCATACGTGTGTCCACGTATATGTACATATACATGCAGTCGTATATGAATCTAAGAAAAAAAAGTTGATTCATTTGTATAACATCTGTTCAATCCATGTAGTATTTTCTTCACATTAACATGATCCAACCATCCAATGACAATGATTTGTTGTGATTACGTGTGTGAAAAAAAGGTGAATGATTCATCACAGATTATGTGTTAAATCATGTTTCGAAATATTTCTCCTTTCTTAAGCACATTAATCTAACAATTCAGTTTTGGTTTAGTGTAACCTTGGACCTGGGTATGTAGGCTCAGCTGTCTTGGAGCGTGTAGCAGTTAGTTCCTGGCTAGTTCCTTTTGCGTCCGGAGAGTGTGGTGGCCAACTGAGCTCGTCTTGTTGACAAGTCCGGCGCTTGTTAGAGAGACAAAGCTAGCACGTCTTTAAAATTCGACCCTCTCGGATATTCTTGTGTTGTTTCGTATGTCCTACTTGGAAACAAAGTACGGTTCACATATTGCAGGTTGGCGGACGTCCCCAAAACAGGTCCACGATCCGATAACAATAGGTTACTACGTAACCCAAAAAAAGGCAAATCGCTCCATCGCGATTCTCGCGAAGGGGGGGGGGGGAACGAAGCGACGGGGGTGACACATCACCCCCTTCGCTTCGCTTGATCGGTGACTTCAGTCGCCGATCGGGTATGGCTATAAAAATAGATATGGTGTTGCTTTGTTTTGGACAAATTGATCAGATAATCCTAGTTTTCGCTCTGTCCTGATGGGAGGTGTCGGTTCTAGGCAGATTTCAAAGTTTTGAACCTATCTGATTCCTAGCCTATCGGATGCTCAACCCTGATAGCGGTGGTTGCAGAAGTCAGCCGGCCTGAACGGCTGAATTTTTTACTTACCGCCCAGGCAATTATGGCCGTCATTTATTAAAAAAAAATTTGCCATGCTTGCTTGGGATTAACTGACACGCTAGCCTTCACACATTTACGACGGTCCGAACGCAGGTCTTATTCTGTTCTCCGTAGTTTGTTGGGTTCAGCCGAAGTGAGCCTGACTGAAACATCTACAATAATATGAAATTACTACCCTTGAAAATCTCTAATTTTGACTGGTGTACCAGGTAGGTCTCTCACGTCAGGTCAGAGTTTGGCGCTTATGAGATTCGCCGGCAGAGTTTGCCATGCGCTGTTGCTGGGCTCTAGCGGGAGGGCCGGTTCGGCCCTCCCACCTCGCTGAAGCGAGGGGTGGTTGCGCACCACCCCTCGCGTCAGCGAGGGCTGGCCGGTGGCCAGCACTTTGCTGGCCACCTCCCAGCTCACTGCCGGCCGGCTGGACGGCCGGCGGCCGGCCATGTGACCAGCAGGCCACCGGCCGGCCAGCCACCAGCCGCCGATCGCGGCCTCAGCCCGATCGGCGGCTGAGAGGCCACGAGGGCCTCGAGGGCGAGGCCTCGTGGCCTCGTGCCCTCGCCCCCCCTCGCCCTCCTTGCAAACAAGCAAGAGAGGGCGAGGGATAGGGGGAGCGAGGGTGAGGTCAAAACAACTGGCGCGAAATCGCCAGCGTGCCTCGCACGCGACGATTTCGCGCCAGAACGACCAAAACGTGAATCGAAGTTCGTTTACGACGAACTTCGACATAAAACAAACAAAATAACTCGTGCGAACACACGAGTTTGAGGTAAAAACCCCCGGTTTGGGTCCCAAAACCAGGGGTTTGGTTAAGAACGGAAATGGGCCTCCGGAGACTCGAAATATTCGAGTTTCCCTGCTCTGGGTCGTTGATTACGATTGCCCCTCAGTCTTGCGAAGGGGGTAGACCTCTGACGCGGACTGAGAACGCCATTTTGCGAACTCTGACGACGACTTCAGAGCAAGAGCTGGAGACTCAGCCCGTTACAGTGGTTCTCAGAGCCAGACGACCCTCGCGACTAAGGGTTTGACGGAAATGGCGGCTACGTCAGATACAAAACGCCGCCGGCAGCTACAAGCAGCAGCAGAAACGCCAGAAGGGACTACGGCATCCATACTTCACGGATTGAAGCGCCGTAAAGTGCGTTGCAGAGCTAGAAAAACATTCTACTTGATGGAGTCACTTCCTTCCAGCCTCTCCACACTTCCAGGGGGCTAGGAGGATTTTTGTGGGGCGGGTTGGGGAGTTCCCACTTCTAAAACCACAAAATCCTCCTCATTTTCAAGGCTCCTTCAAACCTCCTTCATCCAAAAAATTGGGACAGCGTCCCTCCCCAAGCTTAGGGACTCTCACGACATGAGAGCACCCAAAAAAGGAGGGTGCCACCTTGGGGATTTTTGGCGGCTCCTCCAACGATGCCGGCTCAAGAAGGACGCCGTTAAGGGACGCAAGACGCGCAAAGAAGACTCAAGAGGAGGCCAAGGAAGACAAGACGACAAGAAGACAAGAAGAAAAGTAGTCTTATGTTCTAGACCTTGTACTTGCTTCTCTTCTTGCTCTTTGTCTTACTTTTGTGAGCGGTACTCACACTTCTTGTTACTCCCTTGTATTTTGATTTTCTGTTTTCCTAGATCCTAGTTGCTACCAAGTGCCGTGAGTCACGGCCTAGGAGGACTAGTTTCTAAACCCACGACCTTGTGCCGACGTGGCGGCCTAGGAAAATAGAAATACAAATTGAAATTGCCCCACCGATTGTGAGAGCAACGTCTTAGGAGGCGATTCCTCCTCGTTGTGGGGTGATCCTCACAACAACCTTCACGTGCTAGTTGCACGAGCGACGGGATGGCAAGTGCCGGACCGTCTAAGGCCAACAAGAGCAAGGTGGTGACGTTCTCACCACACGTCCTTGGCGGACTCCTAGTTTTGGGAGCCGCCGCCGCGAGCACGGTTGCCAACCCAAAGGCAACCGTACCGCCTAAGGCAACCGTGTCGCCTAAGGCAACCGTGTCACCGAAGGCAACCGTACCGCCTATGGCAACCGACGCCAACCTCGGCTACACCGAGAAGCGTGCAAAGGCCGCAAAGGTACTCGACAAGTACGTCGACGTGCACATGGGCGACCCCCATGCGACGGACGACGCGATGGAGGAGGATCTTCCGGAGGAAGACCCCGACGAAGAGCACGACGCCGACGATGGCGAAGGCGATGAGGATCGTGACCATCGCCATCGTCGTGCGAAGAACTCGAGCCGATTGCTCGAGAAGGAAAAGGCGCCCGCCGCATCGCCTGAAGCTGCCGACGGCAGCGAGACGGCCGAGAGCAGCAAGGGCACCGAAAGCAGTCACACGGGAAGTTCCCGCGAGAACGAGCCAGACGACGACGCCGCAAAGGCAATTCGCGATGGTCGTCGTAGGCTTGCGGAGTTTGCTGTTGAGGCGGCAGGCCGATTGAAGATCACCACTGATGGTGGAGATACGGCACCACTCCGAGGAATGGGGACGGACCCCCGTTCCTACGATGTGGCTGCAATGGGACAGGGCAGCGCCCACTCGAGCGTCGTCGCCGAAGACAGTCTCCTCCGAAAGGTGGGACTCCTTGGAGGCGTGTACGCAAACCGTACCCTCCTGCAATGGGTAAGGGTGCACGGACAACGCGACGCCCTAGAGGCTATCGTCGATGCTCTGACGACATCAGAGCTCAAGTTTGCGTTCGCCAATCTGCTGGCCCACGTCGCGCAGAGCATCACGGACCTTGACCGTGATTACCAACTGTAGCGCCTGGCCGCCCATGAGGCAAGCCACCGATGTAACGACCTCGACAAGGCGTTGCAGAGCGTGACCCAGGTGCGGATGCAACAGCAAGCACAGCACGCCGCAACTGTGGATGCCACTGCCAGTGGCAGCGACAACTTGTCTACCTCGACGACTTTGGGGTCGGTCATGAACACATCCTTCTTCCACAGTGTGGAGATCTTCCGGAAGGGCGTGAAGCTGACCGACTGGCTGAACCGCATGGAACACGTTCTACGTGTCCACAAGGCTCCTCTAAACCAGTGGGGCGACCTTGCCATGGCACGACTTGAAGAAAAACTCTTCAAGTATGTGGTCAAGGAGTGGACTGCGCAGCAGCCGCACCTCGAGTGGCAGCCCATGCCGTGGGAGGCCTTCTGCACAATCATGCGCAAGAAGTGCACCCAACGTGAGGAGGCGCAGCGCGCCTTCCACAAGATCAAGGGCTTCAGGCAGCTGGGCAACTCGCTCGAATCCTACTTGAGCGAGTTCACCGCACTCGTGGAGGAAGCCGAAAGCTTCACCGAGGGCGATGGCACTCAGACGTTCAAGTACCCGGAGTGCATGCTGCTGGAGTACTTGCGTGATGGTCTTGCCAGCGAGAAGTTGAAGGACAAGACCACCACGACAGCCACTGGCCATGTTTGGACAAGCTGGAGGGCGTTGCGCGACTACATGAGCGAAGTGTATTCGGCAAACCCGAAGCACTACTCTGATGCACGGCCAAACGCGCGTGCACAACAAGGTTGCGACATGCGCGTGGACGCTGCAGGGGCTGGTGGGTCAGCTGGACAGCGAGGCGGGGCCAAGGGCAAGGAGCCTACAAACCCTCCAGCCAAGAAGGCTGGTAGACACAAGGGTCCCAACAACAAGAGTAGCCGCGAGAATGACGAGCTGCAGGCGGCGCATGAGCGTCGCAACGTAGCCTTCTGCGAAGGGTTCTGCCACAGCTGCATGCAGCCGGGGCACTTTAGGGCTCAGTGCCTTGAGGCTGCTGGTGGTCAAGAGGCCCCAGCGCTAGCTGCAGCAACAGCACCTCGTGGGGATGGTGCAGGAGGAGGCCGCGGACAAGGCCGTGGATAGGGTCGCGGTCGCGGCAATGGGCCCGGCCGTGGTAACGGACAGGGCCGTGGGGCGGGTTTTCCCCACCCCTGAGTGACGTCAGTGGGGACTACTCAGGGGTAAAACTGGATCACGAGTGTGAGTTCATGTTTTCTGACGAGGATGTTAAACAATTTGAGTTTTTGACGAGTTCAAATTTCTCTGTTGTCTTCTCCCCTCTTATTGAACCTCATTCTGCACTTGCTGATTGACATTGCCCACTAAGTATTACATCACCAGACAAGATGCATGACCGAACCTGCTTAGTGGTGGCGACACCAACCACTGTACAAGAGTTGTGTAACACAGTGATTGAAGCAAACGCCCTCAAAGCGATGAGCTTAATCACATTCGTAGTACCTTTAGTCGACGATTTCGACCCTGTGAAATTTAAAGACTGGAAGGTGCTGGCCAAATTCACACGTGCCCACAAGATGTGGACTCAAGTGGGTGAATCATGGGAGTCGCGACGCCCGTCGTACAGATTCCGTGTTTATCACAAACTCGGCTTACCATTGTCGAGTCTGTTCACTCGGAAGAGTGGAGGCACCATGACGATGCAGTTCAAAGGACACCTACCTGGTGCTCCCGTGAACGTACTTGCTGACACTGGAGGGGACGACTCTTTTGTTAGCCTTGGCTTTACCCGTCAGGTTGGCCTGAAGTACGAGCCATCGAATGGCGCCGTTGTTGTCGGTGACAACCGTACGGTACCTATAATCGGTACTTGTAAAGAAAAAGTTTGTATTCAAGGGTACACATAGAGTGTCACGTTGAAGGTACTCAACCTTCTTGACCCGTTTGACGTGGTGCTAGGCGATCCCTGGCTCCGTGACAACAAGGCTCTAATGTGCTTTGAATCAAATTGTTTGATCCTTCGAAAAGGACAACGCCGCTTTACGTTGATTCCGAGTACGGAATTATCACCGACCCGACTCAAAGTCCATGCAAGGTTGTCTGCAATGCATGTCAAGAGACGTATTCAACAAGGTTGTCAATGCTTCTTGGCTCAGCTGCAGAAAGTGGAGGACGACGTCACGGAAGACACGCCACAAGAGATCAGATCTCTATTGGCGGAGTTCTCGGATGTATTCCAAGACCCACCGGCTGGGCTTCCACCAGAAAGACACATGGGCCACACGATTCCGCTNAAAAGGACAACGCCGCTTTACGTTGATTCCGAGTACGGAATTATCACCGACCCGACTCAAAGTCCATGCAAGGTTGTCTGCAATGCATGTCAAGAGACGTATTCAACAAGGTTGTCAATGCTTCTTGGCTCAGCTGCAGAAAGTGGAGGACGACGTCACGGAAGACACGCCACAAGAGATCAGATCTCTATTGGCGGAGTTCTCGGATGTATTCCAAGACCCACCGGCTGGGCTTCCACCAGAAAGACACATGGGCCACACGATTCCGCTACAACCGGAGGCAACTCCTCCGTTCAGACCCATGTATCGCCTTAGTCCAACAAAAAGGCGAGAGGCCGAACGCCAAATCAAAGAGCACCTTGCAAAAGGATGGATCGAGCCAAGTAGCTTGCCGTACAGTGCGCCGATCCTTTTTGTGAACAAAAAGGACGGTGGTTTACGCATGTGCGTGGATTACCGGGCGTTGAACAAGCTGACGGTGAAAAATCGATTCCCCTCACCGCGGATTGAGGACCTTTTTGACCAACTCCAAGGCGCAATAGTATTTTCATCCTTGGATTTGTCTCAAGGGTACCATCAAATCCGCATCACGGAAGATGATGTGCCCAAAACCGCGTTTCAAACGCACATGGGACACTATCAGTTCCGATTGTTATGCTTCGGGCTTACAAATGCCCCAGCAACCTTCCAAGGAGAAATGAACCGAACGTTTGCCAAGCAACTCGGACAATTTGTCTTGGTTTACCTGGATGACATCCTGGTTTTCTCCAAACCAATGGAAGAGCACATAGAACATTTGCGCGAAGTTCTCGCAATCCTTCGGGAACAGAAGTTTTATGCGAAAGTGAGCAAGTGCAATTTTGCACAAGATGAGCTCGAATACCTTGGACATATCGTCGGCAAGGATGGCATGCGTGTCGACCCACAAAAGGTCCATGCCGTTGTGGACTGGCCACGCCCCGACAATGTTGGGCAGATTCGGTCTTTCCTCGGCCTTGCAAACTACTTTCAACGGGTTATACAAGGGTATTCGACCCTGGTAGCACCGCTAACCAGGCTCACGCGAAAAGACGTGCGTTGGGAATGGACACCTGATTGCGAGAACACATTCCTCAAAGTCAAAGAGCTTCTATCCACGGCGCCCGTCCTAGCTCTTCCGGATCCATCGCAATTGTGGGAGGTTTGATGTGATGCGTCGGTAGTAGGACTCGGAGCCGTCCTCATGCAGAACGGTCACCCTGTTACGTATGAGAGCCGGAAGCTCATCCCAGCGGAAACGCGGTACACGACTGGAGATCAAGAGCTCCTTGCGGTAGTACACGCTTTCAAGATGTGGCGTTGCTACCTCGAGGGTGCTGAAGGGGGTGTCACGGTCGTGACCGACCATAATCCATTGGTGTTTTTCCAAACGCAACCGAACCTGTCAAGACAACAGGCGCGTTGGAGCAAATACCTGAGTCGATTCTCGTTCACATGGGAACATCGGCCAGGACGCATCAATGTGGCCGATCCACTAAGCCGACAGCCTGTGGAAATCAAAGCAACTACCGAGGTCAGTGGGTGTTTTATGGCCATTGCAACAGCAACCGTACAACCACCAGATCCCCCTGCACCTCCGCGACAACCACCACGAGAGACTATCCATTACAACGGATTTGTAAACGGGATCCGGATGGGATACTGTGTGGATTCTTGGTTTCAAGACTCTCAAAATCTGGACAAGTACGGCTTGGTGGAGGCCGCAGGAATATTCTGGCACGGAGAACAAGTTGTGCTAAACTCGAGAGACCTTCGAGCAAAGGTTATCTCCCAGTTCCACGACCCGCCGGTCGGAGGTCACGTGGGACCCCGAAAGACCGGACAGGCACTCTCGGATCACTATTGGTGGCCAGGGTGGAGTGTCGATGTCCGTAAGTATTGCATGACATGCGACCCATGTCTTTGGAATAAGGCTAGTAACAAGAAGCCTGCTGGACTTCTCAAGCAGCTTCCCATTCCTGGGACTCCATGGGAGTGCATCAGCAGGGGCTTCATTACTGGTCTTCCGGACACGGCCCGTGGCCATGATGCAATACTAGTGGTTGTGGATCTTTTGACGAAGATGACACACTTCATTCCTACAATCACTGACATGAACGCAGAGGAGACCGCTCGTCTCTTCTTTGAGGGTGTCGTAAAGTACCACGGCTTGCCGTCGCGCATTATCTCTGATCGAGATCGAAAATTTGCTAGTAAGTTCTGGCAAAAGATGCACGAGTACTTCGGAAGTGAGTCGCAAATGTCGACAAGATTTCACCCTCAAACTGTCGGACAAACAGAGCGCATGAATCGCACTCTGGAGCAGATGCTCCGCATGTACGTGGAACCTACCATGCATGATTGGGACGAATTCCTAGCACCGGCAAAGCTTGCGGTGAACAACTCGGTGAACGAGTCCACAAAGTTCACACAGTTCGTGTTGAACAGTGGTCGGCATCCAGTAGTACCCTCTTCATTGGTGAAGAGTGGGAGAACAAGAGGGTAGGTCCCTTCTGCTCAAGCCTTTGTCGAGTGCATCGACTCCTTGTTACAGTAGGCGAAGGGTCACCTTCAAGCAGCTCGGTAGCGACAAAAGGCATATGCCAAGAAAGGTCACCGGGAGGTGTCGTTTGACATTGGTGACAAAGTGCTGCTCAGCAGTAAAAACCTTCGGTTGAAGTCGCCAGGGGCAAGAAAACTTCTACCGAAGTGGATTGGGCCGTTTCGCATTGTGGCACGCATCAAGCCAGTGGCATACCGATTGCTACTTCTGCCGAGTATGAAGATACATGACGTGTTTCATGTGAGCCTGATGGCTCCGTACACGGCAAAAGGAACCGTTCAGCCACCGCCAGCAGTCCTGGCTGCCGACGGCCAATACGAGGTCCTTCGCCTACTCCAGCACCGAGAGCGTACTCTTCGGTCGCGCGTTGTCAGGGAGTACCTCGTTCATTGGGCCGGTTGCGGACCTGAACATAATTCATGGGAGCCCGAATCTCGGTTGCCCACAGGGATGGTCAACGAGTACTGGAGCGAGCTTGCAGCTTGCACAGATCGACGCGTGGCAGGAGGTACCACCTGAACGCGGGAAAAGCGAACAACATTCCCACAGGGCAGCATTCATGAAAAGCGACCATAGGAGGTTGGGGACGCCCATCATGGTTGTCGCGCGGACGCTCCAGCCTAAAGGGGGGAGGCCGCTAGCCGTGCTGACCTACAAGTTGCAGTTTAGGTCTAAGTACCATGCACGTGTTCATGTTTAGCTGGTGATTGAAATTGTTAATTTTCTTTCACAATGTTGATGACTCACTGACCGACAATCCTACTTGTTGTTCATGAACCGGGACGGTTTGTAACAAGTGGGGAGGAATGTAGCGGGAGGGCCGGTTCGGCCCTCCCACCTCGCTGAAGCGAGGGGTGGTTGCGCACCACCCCTCGCGTCAGCGAGGGCTGGCCGGCGGCCAGCACTTCGCTGGCCGGCGGCCAGCTCGCTGCCGGCCGGCGGCTGGCCAAGTGACCAGCCGGCCACCGGCCGGCCAGCCACCAGCCGCCGATCGCGGCCTCAGCCCGATGGGCGGCTGTGAGGCCACAAGGGCCTCGAGGGCGAGGCCTCGTGGCGTCGTGCCCTCACCCCCCTTGCCCTCCTTGGAAATGAGCAAGAGAGGGCGAGGGATAGGGGAAGCGAGGGTGAGGTCAAAACAACTGGCGCGAAATCGCCAGCGTGCCTTGCACGCGACGATTTCGCGCCAGAACGACAAAAACGTGAATCGAAGTTCGTTTACGACGAACTTCGACATAAAACGAACGAAATTACTCGTGAGAACACACGTGTTCTGAGAAAGTGCGTAGAAGCTTCCTAGCAACGCGGCCGCTGACCGGGCGTCAGTGCCTAGTCAGACGGTGACGACAGTCACAGGTCGTACACACAACGGCAAGGGTTTGGCTAGGAGACTCAAGTCAAAGTGTCAGAATGCTTCAATATAGCATATGCAGAGAGAAATGATAAATGACAGGTCCAGGGCATAAATACCTGCCGCGGCGCACGGCGGGTGTCGCACGCGGCAGTCCAAGAGCTGTCCTAAAACCGGCCCAAAACCACTGTTTTGGCCGTAACTCTGCGCACACATGTCAGAATCCTACGCCGTCTAAACCTAGACGTGTAAAATCAAAAGACGGACGCAGGGACTGGTCACATGCATGCATCCATCGACTAACAGCGAGTATACAATGCAAAAACATGCAAATGGGCCTCATGCCCAGTCCGCCGAAAGGCGCCTGCAAGACGTACAAGGTACAGCAAGGAGTCCCGGTGACATCTGGGGCTCTGGAACAGTGGTCGGTCAGCTCCAGACGGGTAGTCCGCCGCCTGTCGTCGCGCCGGTGTCACCAGGGCCGCCTGCCTCAGGGATCTGCACGAGTATGGACACGGCCGAGTGGTCACAGTAAACTGTAGAGGAACGGCACAAAGCACAAAAAGTTCGAGGTAAAAACCCCCGGTTTGGGTCCCAAAACCAGGGGTTTGGTTAGAAAGGGAAATGGGCCTTCGGAGACTCGAATTATTCGAGTCTCCCTGCTCTGGGTCATTGATGAAGATTGCTCCTCAGTCTTGAGAAGGGGGTAAACCCCTGACGCGGACTGAGAACGTCATTCTGCGAACTCCGACGACGACTTCAGAGTAGGAGTTGGAGACTCAGCCCGTTACATGGGTTGTCACATAACATGAAACCTGTTTTATGGAACATTCGTTCGCCTTGTACACATGTATTCATTGTCGCAGAAGGTCGTGGTGACTGGTCAGGTCATCGCCTTGGACAAGTTTGTCCTTTTTGTAAACTTACTGGATATGGTGTTATTCATGTTTAAGTTATGGATATGTTAGGCTTTTGTGGACGCTTGCGTGGATATATCAGCCATTTCGCCGAATTCCGTTCAATGCTGCGCACCGCTGCTGAGGCCCACCTACCGCCACCTGTGCCGCTCGATTCGCAGGCACTGCCGGAGGCTGGCTTGGCCTGACCGTCTACCGTAATGAGTGCTGGGCGTTCAGTCGGGGAGGATCACGCCTACCACGTGGCTCGGGTGTCCCGACCATGTGACCTCCGTTACGCAGTGCACGACTGATTGGTCTCCTTCGTCACGGGCGAAAATTTTGGTGCTAGCGCGCGCACTCATAGCCAATGCTAGCAGGTAGCTCTCGCCCTCCTGCTGACCAGGCAGCCTCCGACGCCCTTGACCCCTTCCTGCAGCAGACGCGTCTCCGCCGTCGGCGACGGAGACTCTTGGACACTGAAGCCGTCGCCGCGGTTCAGCTCCAACCGTGCCTTCTGTTCCACAGATCCCCGCACACGTGCACACCCACCCGTGTCTGTTGTCGTGGTAGTCTAGCCCAGCCTAGGTCTGACACTCGTCCAAGCCCCGGTCCTCGAAACAGGTGGTGTTGTGGGCAGCAGTTGGTGTTGGTCGCAGCAGGTGGTCTTGGGCGCAGCAGGTGGTGTTGGTCGTAGCAGGTGGTGTTGGTCGCAGCAGGTGGTGTTGGTCGCAGCAGGTGGTCTTGGGCGCAGCAGGTGGTGTTGGTCGTAGCAGGTGGTGTTGGTCGCAGCAGGTGGTGTTGGTCGCAGCTGGTGGTGTCGGTCGTAGCAGGTGGTGTTGGTCGCAGCAGGTGGTGTTGGTCGTAGCTGGTGGTGTCGGTCGCAGCAGGTAGTGTTGGTCGCAGCAGGTGGTGTTGGTCGCAGCAGGTGGTGCTGGTCGGAGCAGGTGGTTGAAACCGTGTTGGCCAACGGCGTTGGCTCCTACCGGCTCGCGGAGACGCCGTTTCCCTCAACGATCTTCACCGCGGCTGTGCCGTCCAGCAGCTGTTCAAGCGGCACATTTTTTGGTGTCGTGCAGCAGCGGCGTTTTTTGGCAGCATGGTTTTGGTTAGGACAGGCTACACACATTCGTGTCCCCGGATCTGTGGCAGCGTTGTTGCATGCACCTACCTGCTGTCGCTTTGCACCAACCACTGCAGCAGCAGCAACGGTAGCACTACCACTATCAGTAGCACCAAACAGCAGGTGATGTAACAGCAGCAGCAGCAGAAGTAGCATTAGCAGCGCCAGCAGGTAGCAGGGTGGTGGAAGCAGCAGCAGCAGCAGCGGCGGCGGCGGCGGCGGCGGCGGCGTGCGCTGTTGGGGTCAGAAGCACGGTGAGGGATCTGCCGCCCTACTCCTAGCCGCGGGAGCAGAAGCCAATGGGCACACAAATGCCAACCCTGCTTCGGGAGGGTCCTGAGATCGAACTCATTCTGCTGCAGGTGCGGCGAAGTACCACCTCGGACGCGCAGCAAGACCTCCACCTCGCCTCCTCCCACACGCCTGCCTTCTCAGAGGCCGGAGGAGGAGGAGAAAGCGGAGGAGGCGCAGAGGAGAGCGAGTCCGCGGGCCTCCTCAAGGGCTTTGTATCCTCCTCCGGCCGTGCCATCTTCAGCGGGATTGCTTCGGGGTGGAAGTCGGGCGGCCGTGGCGCGGCGGGGGCCGGAGGAGCTGCGCTGGATGCTGAAGCTGTGGAGAGAGACGGAGGAGGAGCAGGAGGAGGAGGAGGCGAGGACCTCCACGACTCCGCCTCACTCCTCCGCGCGCCGCCGTGGCGTGGCGACGAGTTTCGGATTGGGTTCAAGCCGCGGGTTCCCAGCAGGAACAGCCACAGCAGCCACAATGGCGGGGGCGCGGCCACCAGCCCTGGGGGTTTGGGTTTCGGGTTGGCGTCGCCCCATGCGGAGTATGCCTCGGGGACGATCTCCAGTGGCGTGTTCAACCTGTCTACCACAGTGATCGGCGCTGGCATCATGGGGCTGCCTGCAACCCTGCGAGTGCTGGGGCTGCCGTTGGGCGTGGTGCTGCTGGTGCTGATGGCGGTGCTGACGGGCGTGTCTCTGGAGTACCTTGTGAAGAGCTCCACGGTGCTGCAGTGCTGGTCGTACGGCGAGATGGTGGGACTGCAGTGTGGGCCGGGCGCGCGGCTG
>SZWC01004946.1:125437-150943 GCA_023375785.1 Penium margaritaceum
ATGTGGGTGTGGATGTGGACGTGGATGTGGATGTGAATGTGGGTGTGGATGTGGACGTGGATGTGGATGTGAATGTGGGTGTGGATGTGGACATGGATGTGGTGGATGTGAATGTGAATGTGAATGTGGATGTGGATGTGGACGTGGATGTGGATGTCCGGCTGTGGGGTGGCACACAACCGGTGCAGGTGATGGCGACGGCGTACACATGCCACTACAGCGGTGAGTTAGAGCGTGCGTTGGACATGACATGCTGAGCTGATCTGGTTTTGCATGCTTGGCAAATCGTCTGGGGTGGGGAGCAGGGAGCGCTGACAGGGTTGAGTGTGGGTCAAAGGAGTGATGTTGAGTCTGGGTGGAAGGGGTGTGTGGAAGAGGTGGGGGAAAGGGGGGACTTGGGGAGGGGGGGAGGCAAAAATGGGAGGTTGAGTCAGGGAGGAGTTGGGTGTCAGGCAGGGAGCAGGAAAGGACGAGGAAGAGGCAGAGGAAGGGGTTGCGAAGTAGACTTGTGGTCATTATTTGTCCAACACAAAAACTGGAAGGGAGTTGAAAGCGAAGGATGGCACAAAAACTGGAAGGAAGTGTAGTGCAATCCAATTTTAGCGGGAGATGAAAGCGACGGATGGCACAGTTGGGGGTTGTGGCAGTTGCACAGTTGGAGAATTTCGGTGGTAAGTGAGGGCGTGGAGGGGGTTGAACTGAAAACCCCAAAGCCTGCATGCGGTTGTTGATGAAGTTCGGTCACCAACTGTTGTCAGTTTGAACTAGCAGCCACGGAGGCTTTACTGCACCACGCTACTCTCTCTCTCTCTCTCTCTCTCTCTCTCTCTTTCTCTCTCTCTCTCACTCTACCTACCTACTGTGTGGTCCCATGAACGGGGCTGTGGTCCCATGCACAGGCCGCTTGATGGTGTCATGCACAGTGGAGCAGTGCCTTGCTGCTGACTGTGAAGCTAAGTTGCCGCTTCTCGCCTTGTGCCATGTGACGTGTGGTGTGTGGCGTGTGTCTGTGGGGTGTGTGGTGTGTGGTGTGTGGTGTGTGGTGCGTGATGCGTGGTGTGTGGTGTGTGGTGTGTGGTGTGTGGCGTGTGCAGTGCACCCTATTTACTACGAGTTGAAGAACCGGAGTGAGGAGCGCATGTTCTCCGTCATGCGCATCTCCCTCGTGCTCTGCACCGTCATCTACCTCTTCACGTCCGTCTCCTCCTTCCTCCTCTTCGGCTCCGCCACCGCCTCCGACGTGCTCATCAACTTCGACACCGACCTGGGCTTCGCCCACGGGGCCGTCATGAACGACATCGTGCGCGTGTCGTACGTCCTACACATCATCCTCGTCTTCCCCGTCATCTTCTACTCGCTGCGCAACACCTCCGACGACATCATCTTCCCCCACGCGACGCTGCACATCACAGACGACGGGCGGCGTTTCTGGTGCAACACGGGCGTGAACCTGGTCGTCGTGTACGTGGGCGCTGTCGTCGTGCCCAACATATGGGTGGCATTTGAGGTCACTGGCGCAACGGCCACCATGAGCCTCAGCTTCTTCTTCCCTGCGCTGCTCGCCCTCAGGTGAGGAGAACTGATCAAGATTTCCAGAAATACGACTTCAATTCTTCAAGGCATCATGATGCATGCGTCTCAGATTCGTTTTAGGCCCACTGCTGGGCCCAAGCTGACAACGCCTTGCTTTAGAGCAGTTGCACGCTTGCCTTCGAGCGAGCGCATGCTTGCCTTAAAGCGAGCGCATGCTTACCTTAAAGCGAGTGCATGCTTGCCTTAAAGCAAGAGCAATGCTTGCCTTAGAGCGAGCGTATGCTTGCCTTAGAGTGAGTGCATGCTTGCCTTAAAGCGAGCGCATGCTTGCCTTCAAGCGAGCGCATGCTTACCTTAAAGCAAGCGCATGCTTACCTTAGAGCGAACACATGCTTGCCTTAAAGCGACCGCATGCTTGCCTTACAGCAAGCGCATGCTTGCCTTAAAGCGAGCGCATGCTTGCCTTAGAGCGAGCGCATGCTTACCTTTCAAGCGAACGCATGCTTGCCTTGGAGCGAGCGCATGCTTGCCTTAGAGTGAGCGCATGCTTGCCTTAGAGCGAGCGCATGCTCACCTCAGTGCAAGCGCATGCTTGCCTTGGAGCGAGCGCATGCTTGCCTTAGAGCGAGCGCATACTTACCTTTGAGCGAGCGCATGCTTGCCTTAAAGCGAGCGCATGCTTACCTTTAAGCAAGCGCATGCTTACGTTAAAGCAAGCGCATGCTTACCTTAAAGCGAGCGCATGCTTGCCTTAGAGCAAGCGCATGCTTATCTTAGAGTGAGCGCATGCTTGGCTTAGAGCGAGCGCATGCTTGCCTTAGAGCGAGTGCATGCTTACCTAAAAGCGAGCGCATGCTTGCCTTAGAGCGAGCGCATGCTTACTTTAAAACGAGTGCATGCTTGCCTTAGAACGAGCGCATGCTTGCCTTATAGCGAGCACATGCTTACCTTAAAGCGAGCGCATGCTTGCCTTAGAGCGAGCGCATGCTTACCTTCAAGCAAGCGCATGTTTGCCTTCGAGCAAACGCATGCTTATCTTAGAGCGAGCGCATGCTTGCCTTAGAGCGAGCGCATGCTTGCCTTAGAGCAAACGCATGCTTATCTTAGAGCGAGCGCATGCTTATCTTAAAGCGAGCGCATGCTTGCTTTAGAGCGAGCGCATGCTTACCTTAGAGCGAGCGCATGCTTGCCTTATTGCGAGCACATGCTTACCTTTGAGCGAGTGCATGCTTGCCTTAGAGCGAGCGCATGCTTGCATTAAAGCAAGCGCATGCTTGCCTTAGAGTGAGCGCATGCTTGCCTTAAAGCGAGCGCATGCTTGCCTTAGCGCGAGCGCATGCTTGCTCCCATGTGAGGGTCTCGCAGAGATGCACTGCGTGCCGCGGTTTCGGTTTGGCAAAGCTGCATCGTGTCGCACGCTCTTGCGCAGGCCACTCTCACTTCCCATGTTCATGCCTCTTGCGTTTCCGTCTGTCAGGACTGGTTGGCAGCGTCAGACAACACAGCAAGACAATAGTAAGCGCAGCAAGACAATAGTAAGCGCAGCAAGACAATAGTAAGCGCAGCAAGACAATAGTAAGCGCCGCAAGACAATAGTAAGCGCAGCAAGACAATAGTAAGCGCAGCAAGACAATAGTAAGCGCAGCAAGACAATAGTCAGGGCAGCAAGACACTAAACGCTGAATCCGCCAGCTTTCCAACCCTGGCCGCGTTGCCCATTGTGTCCACAAGGGGCAGTCGGTGCAGTCCAAGCGATCCAAGGCAAGCGATGAGATGGGATGTGTTGGACAAAGGCGGGTGTGATGAAGTGCCCCACACTCCACACTTGGTGGCCCCGACTCTCATGCAGCTGATTGTAGACTTAGACGTCGAAGACTGTACTTCCAGGATTCACAATCCTTTCAAGCGTCATCTTTCCCAAGAGGACCATTCTGCAACTCTCAGGAAGTCTGTACCCGCCCTCCCCCCTGTGCGGGAAAGGGGGGGAGGGGGGGGGGGGATATACTGCAAATGTCTTCCTCTGTTTATCTCGCCAAAAAAATGTTAATCATTTTTATGTAAAATGAAAATACATGGACAGTGCATGCTTTCAGCTGCACCCTCCACCCTACAGCAGCCCGACGGGGAGTGGGGGAGGGGGGGGTCCCTGTCCACCCTCGCTCTCCATCCCTCGTTCTTCATTCACCGTCATGGAGCATGTCTGCCCAACGCGTGATTGCTCTCTGACTCGCTTTCTCCTGNAGGGGGGGGGGGAGGGGGGGGGGGATATACTGCAAATGTCTTCCTCTGTTTATCTCGCCAAAAAAATGTTAATCATTTTTATGTAAAATGAAAATACATGGACAGTGCATGCTTTCAGCTGCACCCTCCACCCTGCAGCAGCCCGACGGGGAGTGGGGGAGGGGGGGGTCCCTGTCCACCCTCGCTCTCCATCCCTCGTTCTTCATTCACCGTCATGGAGCATGTCTGCCCAACGCGTGATTGCTCTCTGACTCGCTTTCTCCTGTACAGGGACATCTCGGGTGTAATATCGGTGAACGAGAAGCGGATGGCGCGCGCCATGATCGTGTTTGCGGTCGTCGTCAGCGTGACTGGCGTGCTCAGCAGCGTGCACAACGTCATCGCTTGGAGCGTGTGACAATGCTCGCACACTGCTTCTTTGCATCTGCTCCTTGCGACTCATGTCCATGCTCTGTAGGGATTGCACGGTCTGAGGTAGGGGTCGTCATGGGTGTTCACGACAGAGCTGCCTTCACGAGAATTTTCTGTTGCAGAAGCTGCACCTACTGGAATTGAACCGAGTGTTATGTTTGTTGCAAGCTTGTGTCGGTCGGGCAATGAGGCACTTTGGTAGTACTGCTCCTCGACTGAGAACATGGTTTGAAGCAGTCAGTCTCACTATCGAGAGAGGGTTGTGCATGGCTGTGGGATTTTGCGAGGAATGTGAGGAAGACAGGGCGCCATGTGTAGAGCGAGTATAGACTCTGCGTCACGAACAAGTGCTGTTGGGGTAGCAGTCCCCAAGGTCTTAGACATGGTCAATAATGAATAACAGAGAACGATGAGTGGCATGGTGTTCCCGAAGATTGCTGTGTACTTAAGACAGCAAAGGCTCCAGGTTTTGGCCCCCTCCATCAAGACATCCAATGGGAATTAACCATGGATGTGGGGGGAATTCTGTCACTCTACGGCATGCAAGACTTGGATGAGCCAAGGACATGGGGGGGGGGGGGGGGGGGGTTTGGAAGATGCATGGAAGCTTCCAAGCAATACAGTCGCCAAATAGGTGTCAGTACCTGGACAGACAGCGACGATAGTCACAAGTCGTGCACACAACGTCAAGGGTTTGGCTAGGAGACACAAGGCAAAGCGTCAGAATGCTTCAATAGCGTTTGCAGAGAGAAATGACAAATGACGGGTCCATGGCATTAAGTACCTATCGTGGTGCATAGTGGGGTGTCACACGTGGCAGCACACGATCTTGTTGTGTTTGTGCCGTTCCTGTACAATTTACTGTGACCACTCGGCCGTGTCCATACTCGTGTAGATCCCTGAGGCGGGCGGCCGTGGTGACACCGGCGCGACGACGGGCGACGGACTACCAGATTGGACCTGGCCGACCACTGTACCAGAGCCCCAGATGCCACCGGGACTCTCTGTTGTGTCTTCTACATCTTGCAGGCGTCTTTCGGCAGACTGGCCATGAGGCCTATTTGCATGTTTTTGCATTGTATGCTCACTGTCTGTCGATGGATGCATGCATGTACCCAGTCGTAGCGTCCGTTTTTGATTCTGCACGTCTAGGTTCAGACGGCGTAGCATTATGACATGTGTGCGCAAAGTTACGGTCAAAACAGTGGTTTTGGGCCGGTTTTGGGACAGCTCTTGGACTGCCGCGTGCGACACCCGCCGTGCGCCGCGACATGTATTTATGCCTTGGACCTGTCATTTGTCATTTCTCTCTGCATATGCTATATTGAAACATTCTGACACTGTGCCTTGTGTCTCCTAGCCAAACCCTTGCCGTTGTGTGTACGACCTGTGACTGTCGTCACCGTCTGATCAGGCACTGGCGCTTGGTCAGCGGCTGTGTTGCTAGGAAGCTTCCACGCAATATCTCTTGGTATCAGAGCAGTGAGACAGTTCTCACTGTGCTGCGCAGCAGAGACGCAGCAGAGCAGCAGCAGTGAGAGTCACCGCTGGAGCAGAGTTCTTGAGGTCTGTTGGAGACGGCCGGTCGCCGTCAACGCACTCCACCCACCACGTGAGATCACAGTTGCAGAGGCAGCAGCAGCGGCGTGTACCGCCACGCAGAGGTGCATGGCGGCTGTAGTGCGTGCAGCCGCCCTCCCACAGCCGCAGCAGCAGAGCAGCAGAAGCAGAGGCGATCGCAGCAGCACCGCAGTAGCAGCGGCCGCAGCAGGAGCATGGCAGCAGCGGCAGCAGCAGCAGCGCAGCAGCAGCATCGGCAGCAGCAGCGCAGCAGCGGCAGCGGCGGCAGCAGCATAGCGGCAGCAGCGGCAGTCGCGGTGGCCACAGCAGAGCAGCAGCAGCAGCGCAGCAGCGGCAGCAGCAGCATCGCGCGGCGGCGGCAGCCAGCAGCAGCTGCAGCACGCAGCAGCAGCCGCAGCGTGCAGCAACAGCAGCAGCAGCGCAGCCGCTACTGCCACCGCTGCACACGCAGCTACGCAGCTGCTGCTGCAGCTGACAGCACAGCTGCAACAGCAGCTGGGCGGAAGCTGCTGCGCACCTTTCGCGGAGCTGCCGCGCGCCACCGCGAAGCGGCTCCACACACCCAAAAAAAAGGGGGGGGGGACGAGCTGATGTCAGCATTGTTGATTGCTACCGTCATCAGGTGTTGCTGACGTCAGAATTACACTTGGCCAAATTTTCAACCGGAAAGTCAAAAGTTGCCAGCGTTTCAAATCCTCGACAAACTTAGACAGTTTTGAAATCCGACAAACTTGACCTGTCGTCCCATAGTGAGCGGCGACATGAGTTCGCCCGACGACAAGGACAAGGGGCCAGGTGATCCCTCCCCCTCTTCTTCAGGGGTATTGAGCCCTCGCTCGCAGGCCATTGCAGACCTGCGCAGCCATCAGTATGAGCTGCGTCGTCTGCAACGAGAGCAAACTGACGCGATCCGCACGCTGACTGAGCTTCTGCGTGCTCAGTCCACGGCTCCTTCGCGGATTTCTGAGGGAGCTGCCGGCGTTGCGGCCTCTACCCAGCACTCGGCCTAGGTGCCCGTGACAGGTGCTCCGCCTGCTTCACCTCCTGTTGTGGTTTCTCCACCACCTGCTGACCTCCTTGATGATGAGCCATTCATGCCAGGCTTCGAGGATGACTCCCAGGAGCACGAGATTCGTCTGTTATAGGAGAGCCTCCGACAGCTGCAGACGGGTACCCGACCTGCACCCGTGTCCCCGATACGACCGTCACCTGACTTCCCCGGTGATCACCCTCTCCCAGGAGTTTTTCCCGTCTCTCGCCCTCCTCAGCCTGCGGTTGCTCTCCCCACAGAGCGGCAGCCAAAGGACTTTGAGGCACCACCTCCACGGTACATCAGCGAGGATGGCTTCGCCTGCTCGGAGATTCTGTTTCAGGTGTGGGCCACTTCCGAAGGAGTGTGGCCTTACTACCACAGCCCATACCAGTCTACAGATCCAGCACAGGCGCTGACAGCAGGCCGGGGCCATGCGCGGACTTCTCTATGTCATGCCACGCGAGATTGTCGTCTACTTCCGCCCCTTCCTCGTCGAGGCTGGCACAGGCATCGGAGCCGATCCTCGTGGAGGCTGGGATCTGGCGTTGTCCCTACAGGCCGCATAGACGCACGCCACACGTGCGTCACACATTCGTGCTTTCCACTCGCTCCGTCAGGGGCCAACGGAGCCTGCGGCGGATTACTGGCGATGCACCATGCGTATCTACACACGTCTGGGGACCTCAGGGGGCACACAGCTGTGGGCGCTTCGGACGATCATGCTCGGAGTTCGCCTGGAGTACACCGACATTTTCACACGGTACAGCGACGTTGCCCTCGAGCCTTTCTCAGCCACTCTGCAGCTGCTCCCTTGGGCGCATCAGCTTTTCCTCCAGGTGACATCGGCCCGCGTGGTAGCAGTAGCGCATTAGGAGACATCCCTCGCTGCAGCAGTCATCGCATCACCACCATCTTCCCTCCTGCCGTCACTACCTCATCTTCCTCCTCCTCTTCGACCCCGTCTACACCCACGCAGACGCAGGGCGTTGCAGCAGCTGCCCAAGGGAAGGAGAAGAATAGGAGGCACGGATCGGGTCAACAGCAGCCATCACCCCGTGGTAGCAGTGGCCGTTCCGTGCACTGCTATAACTGTGGTGGCGTCCATCGCTACACCGAGTGCCAGCAGCCGCTTGACTGGGCGCGCATCACTCGTGGGCTTCAGGCTGCCCATGCTTCTCACACCGCGTCCGGCATGTCGCCCGCACACTCCTCTGGACGTGCGGCAACCACGACTACAGTTGTTTCTACGTCCTCACCGGCGAGCAGTAGTGATCCAGACCCACGCGACCGCACCATCACCGAGCTTCGTCATCTTCTGGCGCTTCACTTTCAGGGAGGTGCGCGTGTGTTGTCATCGTTGAGTGGGTCACAGACTGCTTGTTTGTCCGTCCTCGTGACTCGTGATGACACATGTGGGGGAGCACAGTCCGCATGTGATGATGGTGGGCCTGACTGCACTGACTGGATTCATGAGTCTCACCTTCGTGATGTACGTCGTTCCTTCCCACTGATGGCTCAGCGTCCCTCTGATGCAGAGTGTTCCATTGCTTGTTGTACAGTGACGTCCACCAGTCGTGACTCCGGTGGCACTTGGATCATCGATTCCGGTGCCACCCACCACATGACGTGTCGTCGTAGTGACTTTGTGGTACTTGGTCCTGTCACGACCGTCCGTTCTGTTCGTACAGGCTCTGGTCAGTCCTTGCCGGTCCACGGAGTTGGGGTTGTATGCTTTGATGGTCCGTCTAGCTCCCTATATCTCTCTGACGTGCTGTTTGTGCCTGATCTTGAGCTCAGTCTGCTGTCCGTGCGTGCCTGCACTCTAATGGGTCTCTCCGTTGAGCATACCGCTGATTCACCGACTGTGACTGCGCTTGACACCCGTAGCATTGTCCTGCGTGCGTCAGTTATAGATGATTTGTATCGCATTGCTCGACCCTCCTCCCCTTGCTCTCCCTCCTCCTCTGGTCGCGTTTTTGTCACTCGTGTTCTATCCCCAGAACACCAGTGCTTGCTTCACCGTGTCTGTGTCACGTGGGCTCCGACACCGTGTCGAAGCTCATTCGGACACAGCCTGCTCTCGGTCTTGACGTGGCTTCTTTTGAGAAGCCACCCAAGACCGACTGTCTTTTTTGCGCTCACGGGAAGATGCACCGGTGCACTTCCCTTGATTCGCATTCCCGAGCACTGAGGCCTCTCGAGTTGGTCAACTAGGACCTGCTCGGTCCTCTCCCGGTCGAGCACCTCTCCAAGAGGTGCCGGTATGTTCTGACGCTGACTGATGACTTCACCCGGATGCGGTGGGTCTACAGTCTGCATCAGAAGAGCGACGCCGCCCTTGCGGTTCGGCTCTGGCTCGTGATGGCTGAGTGTCAGTCTCGCCACATGCTACATACGTTTTGCCCGGATCGCGGCGGCGAGTTCCTCGGTGAGATGGACTCCTTCTTTGCTGAGCACGGCATTTTTCACCAGGTCTCCGATCCTGCTACCCCACAGCAGAATGGTGTATCTGAGCGCTGGAACCACACCATGGAGGATGCGGTTCGCGCCATGCGGTCTGAGTGCGGTCTCCCGGAGTCCTTCGCCTTTGAGGGCTTTGCCTACATGACTTGGGTCTGGAGCCGCCTCCTGCATGGTCCGCTTCCGGATCATGTTACACCGTACGCGCTCTGGTTTGGCCACCGTGCTGATCTTCGTCTCGCTCGCGTCTGGGGTTCCCTGGCCTCCGTGTGGTACACCAAGGATCAGCAGGGGTCCAAGGACTCCCCTCGGGGTCGCTTGTTTGCCTTCATCGGCATCTCCCCGCAGTCGAAGGCCTGGTGCTTATGGGACCCCACTCGCCGTCGTGTCATTGAGTCACGTGACGTGCTGTTTTTTGAGTCACTCACATACCGTGATCTGACTTTGATCACAACCCTCTTTGCTGCTCATGTCCCTTCCTTTGAGGGTCCTCGGCGGATGGGGGAGACTTCTCCGCCAGCGACCATTCCTCGTCAGGCTGATGTGTCCGCTCGAGTCCCCTTTCGGTCTCCAACACTTGATGATCCGGCTATCATTGCCGTCGGTCCAGAGATCCTACCTTTTTAGCCTGTTTCACACCCCACAGGTACCGCTGCTCTCACGCCTCCTCGTGCACCATGACCTGTGTCTGCTGGCACCCATGTTCCGGCGTCTGACCCAGTCCAGCCCACTCCTGTCCCTACGTCGGCTGACACTCCTGTCTCAGTGTCCGGGCCAGCCTTGCCTGCTGTCACACCCAGCTCTGTGTCCCCCACACACACATCTCCTCGCACGGCATCTCCGGCTGCCTCGTCTTAGCCCTCACCAGCTGTGGTCGTACCTATCCCTGTGGTCGTACCTGTTCTTGAGCGTGAGGTGCGCCCCTCGACCTCCGGTTACTCCCGTGAGCCCGGTGGCCGCCTTCGACCACTGGATTCCGAAGCTCAGCGAGCGTCGGGTCCCGGACCCAGGCGTTCCTCTCGCAGCATCGCGAGCGGTGATCCAGGCACAAAGGCCTTAGGCCTGAGTGTCCGCACTGAACTTTTAGAGGTACACCCAGCGTGCCCCATAGGGCACGACCTGGTCACTCGCGAGTTCCATATCGCCTGTGACGTAGCAACTGATCTCGTGGCCGTCAGGCCTGACACTGAGGCGTGTGCACTTGCCATGCAGAGTTCCCCCTCTATGGCGCCGGACTCGGGCACATTGAGGGAGGCTTTCTCATCGCAGGATGCTGATGCCTGGCGAGCTGCTTACGAGGATGAGCTTTGTGCTATCCGAGAGCACAGATTCTACGAGCTTGTCGACCTTCCCCCTAGGAGGAAGGCGATTCAGGTCAAGTGGGTCTTTCGCAAGAAGGTGAAGCCGGATGGCTCACTGGAACGCTAAAGGGCCCTCTTGGTCGTCAAGGGGTACTCTCAGATTGAGGGAGTTGATTACACTGACACCTTTGCCCCTGTCGGCCGCATGACCTCAACTCGAGCTTTGTTTGGTGTAGTGGCTCAGCATGACTGGGAACTGCACCAGATGGATGTGAACAACGCATTCCTCCATGGCTCTCTGGATGAGGAGATCTACGTGTCTCAGCCACCAGGCTTTGAGGATGGTGACAAGGTCTGGCGCTTGCGCAAGTCCTTGTACAGCCTCAAGCAGTCTCCACGGTGTTGGAACCGGGAGATCACTGGCACTTTGACTCGCGCAGGATACGTACAAAGCAAGGCAGACCCCTTGCTCTTCATCCTAACGACACCCGAGCGGTTCACCGCCATCCTGGTCTATGTTGATGAACTCCTCATTGCGTCTCCGTCCCTGGAGGCTGTGAAGGAGGCCAAGGCTGTTCTGTAGACTGCCTAGAGGATGGACCTCGGTCCTGCATCGGTGTTTCTTGGTATGGAGATCGTGCGAGATCGCAGACATCGGACACTGTTGCTGCATCAGGCCCGATACGCATGAGTCGTGGGGGAGCGCTTCAGCGATCTCCTTGGTGCAGTGCCATCTGCTTCCACACCTCTTACACCCGATGGGCAGGATGCCCTGAAGGTGGATGATCCTACACAGCTGGGGGAGACAGTGGACGTGACCTTGTACCTCCGTCTCATCGGATCTCTGATGTACCTGGCCACCACCACGCGTCCTGACATCGCGTTCGCCGTCAACCTCCTCACTCAGTTCTCGCAGGCTCCACGTGCAAGAGCCCTTCACGCGCCTGTGCGAGTGATACGGTACGTGGTCTCCACGCCGTACCTCAGACTCTGCTTTCGTCGGCAATGTTCGGTGGTCCTTGACGGCTACACTGACAGTGACTGGGCTTGGAGCCCTAATGGGCACAGTCATACTGGCTACGTGTTTCTGCTCGGTGGTACCGCTTTGTCTTGGCGAAGCGGGAAGCAGGGCTGCATTGCACGTAGCTCGTCAGAGGCAGAGTATGTTGCTTTGGGCGTAGGGGCTGCTAAGGCAGTATGGCGGCAGTGCTTGTTTATTGAGCTTGGACAATCAGTACCCGCCATTGTGCTGCGTTGCAACAAACAGAGTGCTCTCGCCATTGTGGAGAATTCTGGTACTTTTCATGCTCGCACAAAGCACATTGCGGTTGAGCATCACTTCGTTCGTGATCTGGTGGAGTGACGCGTGATCTCCATCATGTGGGTTGGTACTGACACGCAGCGTGCTAACTTCTTGACGAAGGCACTTGCTCGCGGAAAGTTCCTGGTGGCCATTCGTTCTGTTGGGCTTCGCCCCGTGCGTGAGAGTGGTTGAGTGTGGGATGTTCGTCTGCGTCTCATTTGTTTGTGTCACTCACTATTGTGTTCGTACCAGTGTTGCACGCGTATGGACATGCGTACCATCGGGTCATGGGGGAGTGTTGTGTTTGTGCCGTTCCTGTACAGTTTACTGTGACCACTCGGCCGTGTCCATACTCGTGCAGATCCCTGAGGCGGGCGGCCCTGATGACACCGGTGTGACGACAGGCGGCGGACTACCAGCTTGGAGCTGGCCGACCACTGCACCAGAGCCCCAGATGCCACCGGGACACTCTGTTGTGTCTTCTACATCTTGCAGGCGTCTTTCGGCAGACTGGCCATGAGGCCTATTTGCATATTTTTGCATTGTATGCTCACTGTCTGTCAATGGATGCATGCATGTGACCAGTCGTAGCGTCCGTCTTTTGATTTTGCACGTCTAGGTTCAGACGGCGTAGCATTCTGACATGTGTGCGCAGAGTAACGGCCAAAACAGTGGTTTTGGGCCGGTTTTAGGACAGCTCTTGGACTGCCGCGTGCGACACCCGCCGTGCGCCGCGGCAGGTATTTATGCAATGGACCTGTCATGTGTCATTTCTCTTTGCATATGCTCTATTCAAGCATTCAGACATTGTGCCTTGTGTCTCCTAGCCAAACCCTTGCCGTTGTGTGTACGACCTGTGACTGTCGTCACCGTCTGATCAGGCACTGACGCCTGGTCAGCGGCTGTGTTGCTAGGAAGCTTCTACGCACTTTCTCAGATCTGTCCTAAAACTGGCCCAAAACCTCTGTTTTGGTCGTAACTCTGCGTAGTGATAATGCTACAAGCCGGACGCTACCACTTGTCACATGCATGCATCCGACATCAAACGGTGTACAAACAATGCAAAAACATGCAAATCGGGTACACGGCCAGTCCACCGAGAAACTCCTGCGTGCTGCAAAAAAACTGTAGGAGGTCCCGGGCAGCGTCCAGAACTGTGGAATTGTCGTCGGTCAGCTCCAAGCTGGTAGTCGACCACCAAACGACGCACCGGTACCACCAGGGTCCGCATCAGGGATCCGCACGAGTATGGACACAGTCGAGTGGTCATAGTAAACTGTGCAGGTCGACACGAACGTCACAAATCACAACACTCTCCCATGACCGGATGGTATGCATGTCCCTATACATGCACCACTGAAACAAGTACGAGTGTAAAAACCAGATGTGACACTGACACATACACACCCCACACTCAACCACTCTCAGGCAAGGGGCGAAGCCCAACAAAACGAATGGCCACTAGAAACTTTCCGTGTGCTAGTGCTTTCGTCAAGAAGTCACCACGCTCCATGTCAAAGCCAACCCATATGACGGAGATCACATGTTGCTCCACCAGATCACGTACAAAGTGATGCTCAACCGTAATGTGCTTTGTGCGAGGGTGAAAGACACCAGAGTTCTCCGCTATGGCAAGACCAATTTGGTTGTTGCAATGAAGCACAATTGCACGTACTGATTGACCTAGCTCAATGAACAGGCATTGCAGCCATACTCTGCCTCCGATGAGCTACATGCAATGCAGCCCTCCTTCCCGCTGCGCTAGGACACACGAGTACCACCGAACGGGAACATGTAACCGCTGGGACTGTGTCCTTCTGGGTTCCATGCCCGGTAGATGTTAGTGTAGCTGTCAAGGACCACCAAACACTGCCGACGAAAGCGGAGTCCGAAGTACGGTGTGGAGACCACGTACCGCACCACTCGCACAGCCGCGTGGAGGGCTCTAGCGAGTGGAGCCTGCGAAAAATGGGCAAGGAGGTCGACGGCAAAGGCGATGTCATGACGTGTGGTAGTGGCCAGGTACATCAGAGATCCGATGAGACGGAGGTACAGGGTCACATCCATTGTCTCCCCTAGCTGTGTGGGATCGTCCACCTTCAGGGCATCCTGCGCGTCAGGCGTCAGAGATGTGGAGGCCGTGGGCATTGCGCTGAGGAGATCGCTAAAGCGCTCTCCCACAACACGTGCGTATCGGGCCTTATGCATCAGTAGCGTCCGACATCTACGGTCTCAAACGATCTCCATGCCAGGAAATAGAGCTGCAGGACCAAGGTCCTTTGTCCTATAGGCAGTCTGGAGGACAGCCTTGGCCTTCTTCATGACCTCCAATGAAAGAGACGCGATCAGAAGTCGTCGACATAGACCGGGATGGCGGTGAACCGTTTAGGCGTCCGTCGGATAAAGCGAGCCAATACACCGAACAGAGCTCGAGCTGAGGTCATACGGCCGACAAGGGCAAAGGTTTCAGTGTAATCAATGCCCTAAATCTAAGAGTACCCCTTGACGAAGAAGCGAGCCTTGTGGCGTTCCAGTGAGCCATCCGGCTTCACTTTCTTGCAAAAGACCCACTTGACTTGAATAGCCTTCCTCCCAAGTGGAAGGTCGAATAGCTTGTAAACTCCGTCCTCTCGGATGGCGCGAAGCTCATCCTCGCAGGCACCACACCAAGCGTCAGCATCCTGTGATGAGAGAGCTTTTCTCAGTGTGCCCGGGTCAGGCACCGTAGAGGGAGAGCTCTGCATGGCAAGAGCACACGCCTTAGTGCAAGGTCTGATGACCACAAGATGAACTGCTGCATCATTAGCGATATTAAACTCGCGAGTGACGAGATCGTGCCCTATGGGGCACGCTCGATCTACCTTTGTGTGCTCAGTGCGGACACTCAGGCCTAGGGCCTTTGCGCCAAGATCACCACTCGCGATGTTGCGAGTGGAGCGCATGGGTGCGAGACCTGACACTCGCTGGACTCTTGATTCAAATGGTCGAAGACAACCGCCAGGCTCACGTGAGTAACCTGGGCTCGAGGGGCGCACCTCAGGCTGAGAGACAGGCACGACCACAGCTGGTGAGGGTGGAGGCAGAGGAGCTGGTGATGTCGTGCAAGGAGATGTGTGTGTGGGAGACACGGAACTGGGTGTGACAGTAGGAGTAGGTGAGGTAGGCCCACGCACTGAGGCAGGAGTACGAATGGACACAGGTACGGTCATAGGAGTACTCACAGGTATAGGATCATGGGTACCTGTGGGGTGCGAGGGAAAAGGGGTAGAAGCCGGATATGTTGGAGAGGTCTCTGGGCCATCAGCGATGATCGCTGGGTCATCAAGAGCCGGAGACCGAGAAGTGGAGGGAGCTCGAACGCACACATCAGCCTGGTGAGAGGTGCTCGCATGCGCAAGCTCCTATATCCATCGAGAAACCTCACACGTAGGAACATGCGTGACGGACATCGACGTGATCGATGTCAGATCATGGTAGGTGAGGGACTCAAAGAAGAGCGCGTCGCGTGACTCAACAATGCGATGACAAGCAGGATCCCAAAAATGCCAGGCCTTCCACCACCGCGAGATGCCTACAAAGGCACACAATCGACCCCATGGAGAGACCTTGGACCCCTACTGGTCCTCGATGTACCACAGAGAAGCGAAGGATCCCCAGACGCGAGCGAGGCGTAGGTCAGCACGATAGTCAAACCAGAGCTCATACGGTGTGACGTGGTCCGGAAGGGGACCATGTGGGAGGCGGTTCTAGACCCAAGTCATGTAGGCAAATCCTTCAAAGGCGAAGGACTCCGGGAGACCGCACTCAGACTGCATTGCGCAAACCGCATCCTCCATGGTGAGGTTCCAGCGCTCAGTAACACCGTTCCGCTGAGGAGTAGGAGGAGCGGAGACCTGGTGAAAAATCCCGTGCTCGGCGTAGAAACTGTCCATCTTGCCAAGAAACTCGTCGCCACGATCCGAGCGGAAAGAATGCAGCATGTGGCGGGACTGTCGCTCAGCCATCACTAGCCAGAGGCAAACTACGACAGCAGTGTCACTCTTCTGGCGTAGGCTGTAGACCCATCGCATCCGGGTGAATTCATTAGTCAGGGCCACGACGTATCGACCCCGATTGGACAGAGACTCGACAGGAAGAGGACGAAGAAGCTCCGAATGGACTAACTCGAGAGGGTGAAGTGCGCGAGAACGGGAGTCAGGGTAGGTGCAACGGTGCATCTTACCCTGAGTGCAGAAAAGACAGTCCGTCTCGGGAGGCTTCTTAAAAGAAGTCGCGTCAAGACCGAGGGCAGGTTGTGTCCAAATGAGCTTCTACACAGTGTCAGGAACTGCATGGCACACACGGCAGTGAAGCAATCGCTGGAGCTCACGAGACTCAACGCTAGTGAAAAAAACACAAGCTGAAGGGGAGGGGGAGCAAGGAGGAGAAGTCCACGAGATACAATACAAGTCATCCACAATAGATGCGCGAAGAACAATGCTATGAGTGTCAATAGCAGTCACAGTCGCGGAGTTTGCATTGTGCTCCATACCATCGGTACAGTCAGGCCCATTGTCATCACATGCCGAAAGTGCCCCCCCACACGAGTCATCCCAAGCTACAAGAACAGACGGACACACAGTCTGTGAACCACCCGATTGTGACAACACAATCGCACCTCTCCGGAAGCGAAGCGCCAGAAGGTGTCGGAGCTCAGCGATGGTGCGGTCACGTAGGTCCGGATCGTCGTTGCTCGCTGGTGGTGAAGCGGGAACTACTGCGGTCGTGGTCACCGCGTGCCCAGAGGATGTGTTGCTTGACGTAGACCATAGTGTGAGCGCAGCCTGAAGCCCGCGAGTAATCCGTGCCCAGTCGAGCATCTGCTGGCACTCGGTGTAGCGATGAGCACCTCCACACTTGAAGCAGTGAGCAGAGCGTCTTCTGCTACTGCCCGATGACGGTTGCCGCGGTGACTGCTGCCTGCCTCAGCCGCGCCTCTGGGTCCCCTTCTTCCCTCGTGCTGGTGCTGCGACACCCTGTCTCTGAGTCGGTGTAATCAAGGTGGAAGAGGAAGAGGAGGACGTGACGGAGGATGGAGAAGGAGACTGCAAGAGGGGCGTCGGTGGTGATGCGACGATTGCTCCAGCAAGAGGAGTCTTCTGATGAGCCACAGCTGCCTCACGGGCGGAAGTCACCTGGAGGAAGAGCTCGTGCGCCCAGGGAAGAAGCTGCATTCAGGCTGAAAAAGGCTCAAGCACGGCTTCGATGTACCCCGTGAAGATGTCTGTGTGCTCAAGGTGAACTCCGAGCATGATCGTGCGGAGCATCCACAGCTGTGTACCTCCGGAGGTCCCAAGGCACGTGTAGATGCGCATAACGCGTCGCCTGTAGTCGGTTGTAGGCTTGGCAGGCCCCTGACGAAGAGAGTGAAAGGCACAAATTTGAGTGGCACGGGTGGCGTGCGTCTCTACAACAAGCAGGGATAATGCCACTTCCGAGCCCCCGCATGGATCAGCGCCGGTGCTTGTGCCGGCCTAGCCAAGGAACGAGCGGAAGTCGACGACGGTCTTGCGCGGCATGGCATAAAGAAGTCCGCGCATCGCCCTAGCCGCTATCAGCACCTGTGCTTGATCCGTAGTCTGATACGAACTGTGGTAGTAGGGCCACACTCCCTCTGATGTTGTCCAAACCTGGAAAAAGATCTCCTCATAGTCAAATCCGTCCTCGCTGACATACCATGGGGGCCATGTCTTGAAGTCCTTGGGTTGCCGCTCCGTAGGGAGAGCAACCACAGGCAAAGAAGGACAACGCATGGGGAAGACGCCGGGAAGAGGGAAGTCGCTGGGGTGGAGGCGGCGATCGAATCTCGGGAAAACAAGATGTGTGTGGGGGCTGAGAGCTCGTCTGGAGCTGGCGAAGACACTCCTGAAGCATATGAATCTCACGCTCAGGGGAGTCGCCCTCCATGCATGGCATATCTGGATCCTCATCCCAAGGATCAAGAGGTGGCGGGTCGCATCCAGCTCCTGTCTTCGGTGCTGGAGCTGACTGTTGTGTAGAGGGTGCGACACCGGCAGCTCCCTCAGAGGTTTGCCATGGGGCTGTGGACTGACCCCAAAGAACCTCAGTGTGTGTACGGATGGCGTCAGTTTGCTCCCGCTGTAGGCGACGCATCTCGTCCTGCTAGCTCCGCAGGTCCTCAATAGCCTGCGAGTATAGGCTCATGACCCCTGAGGAGGAAGAAGAGGGATCTAGTATCCTCTTTCCCTTATCACCGGACGGAGCCATGTCACTGCTCATTATGGGCCGAGATGTCAACATGGTCGGATTGCAGAAAAAACAGCCTTTCTCGAAGAGTTGAAACGCTGGAAACTTTTGACTCTCCGACCAAAAACTTCACTAGGGAAAGTGTTGACGTCAGCAAGTGGTTGTTGAGGTCAGCATGACCTGATAATGTCAGCAAGGAAAAAATGCTGACGTCAGCTCCCCTCCTTTTCCTTTTTTTTGCAACCCTCGCGGTTGTTGCTCTGTTGCGCATGGGGCAGCAACTTTGCAGCAGCCGCGCGGAAGCTGCGCGGAAGCTCCGAAGGAGCTTCCGCTCGGCTACTACTATTGCTACGCCGGCACCTGTAGCAACAGCCACGTGGCTTCTTGCACAGCTTTGGCAGCAACTGCGCACTGCTGTTGTGTTGTTGCACAGTTGCGCGCTGCTGCTACAATAGCTGCGCGTAGCGGCTGCTGCGCACTGTTGTCGTCACGCGCTGTTGCTGCGCTTGTGCTCTACTACACCGCTGCTGCTTCTGTATGCTGATGCTGTTGCTGCTCAATGCTACTACTGCTGCCTGCAGTCACCACCGCCGCTGCGCAGCGCTACTACGCGCTGCTCCTGCTGCGTGCTGCTACTGTTGCGCGCTGCTGCTCTCGCGGGCTGTTGCTGCTACTGCCAGCCGTTGCCTGCCACGGCTGTGGCCTGCTGCCGCTGTTGTTGGTGCCAATGCCAGCAGCTACTAGCGGCTGTCGCCTGCTGGAGGTGTCACCTGCTGCTGCTCGCGACTGGTACTAATGCACACTCACGTGGGCGACGTCACCGGCAGTCGGGTGTCGTCGGCAGGCCCCTGTGGCTCGGCAACAGCGGTGACGCTCACTGCTGCTGCTGTGCTGCATCTCTGGTGTACATCTCAGCGAGAAGTGTCTCACTGCTCTGATACCATGAGAAGATGCGTGGAAGCTTCCTAGCAATATACCCGCCGACTAGGCGTCAGTGCCTAGTCAGACGATGACGACAATCACAAGTCGTGCACACAACGGCAAGGGTGTGGCTAGGAGAAACAAGGCAAAGTGTCAAAATGCTTCAATAGCCTCTGTAGAGAGATTTGACAAATGACAGGTCCATGGCGTAAGCACTTGCCGCGGCGCACAACGGGTGTCGCACGCGGCAGCACACGATCTGTCCTAAAACCGACCCAAAACCACTGTTTTGACCGTCACTCTTCAAAGACATGTCAGAATGCTACGCCGTCTGAACCTAAACGTGCAAAATCACAAGGCGGACACTATGATTGGTCACATGCATGCATCGGGTATCAAACGGTGGATACACAATGCACAAACATGCAAATCGGGCCCACGGCCAAGCTAGAAACCTAGGCAGCAGGTTGGGGCAGCATGCGTTGTTGATGCAGCGTGCGGGCTTCCATACTCGTTGCTTAAGTCTGCTGCCCCCTCAGTCTGCTGCTCTAGAGGCTAAGTCTGGAAGCTCTGTGTTTGTTACTCTGAAGTGCGCGTGCCAGTCTTAGCACCAGAAAGCAGCTGAAAACTGGAAGTAATTGATTTGTAATGAAGAATGAGCAACAATGGGAGACCCCTCCAAGTTCTAGCTCCCCCCCACTAGTGTAGAACTTGTTACTCAGCTAACCATCCAACCAGAAAATAGTGCTAGACCCATTTTCTGGCAGGCAGGGTTTTCTCGGTAAGCCCTGCCAGACGCTCGACAGCCCAAAACCTGGGGTCGTCCGTTTTGCTTGAAAACTGGACCATACCATGATACCGATGCTGCAAACGCAGTCGTGTGATCAGAATCAGCTAGAAAAATAACTATAAGAAGTTATGGCTGCACGAACCCAGGCAGTGCCCATGACAGTCAACGATGCCAAACAGGACCATACAAGAGACATGGACCCTAGGCATCGCATGATACTGCAAACGCAATGCCACAGCCAGAAATAGCGCTAGGTGCATGCAGACAGCATCTGCAGTGGCAGTGACCGCCGGTGGCCTGACCACCGAGGAGGCCTGGCGATGGAGCTGAGCGCATTGCCAGAGGAGGAGGCTCCAGCGACGGGTGAATGGGCCTCAGCGTGCGTCGGCTCCACCGAGCGACACTCCAGCAGCGTCAAGTCTCGCCGTCAGTCATCTGCATGCCGATACACACAAGCCGGGAGGACACAACAGAGTACAATGAGAGATGCACGAAAACCAACACTCCCCCATGAATCATAGGCGTAGTGCATATGTGCGGGCAGAGACACAGTCAACGACCAAAATCCCCCAGGCCAAGCAGAGATGCAAGCAAGGACAGAGAGAAACACTCACGGACGCATGCCGACTCAACTCACAGCTTTCTTGAATGAGTCGCGCTTTAGTGCCTTGGTCAAGAAGTCAGCCAACTGCCGTGCTGTCTCAACCCACACGATGTTGATACTGCCGTCATGCAACAACGAACGCACATAGTGATACTCAACATTGATGTGCTTTGTGCGTGTGTGATGCACGTCGTCATTATCGGCGATGGCCATGGCACTCTCATTGTCACAGTGCAACGTGATGGATGCGAAGGACTGACGCAACTCGGACAACAGACGACGCAACCACAGGCTCTCTCACGCGCTTGAGCCAAGAGCAACGTACTCAGCCTCAGCAATGCTGAGTGCCACGCATCCCTGCTTGCCACTACGCCAGGACACGGCTATGCTGCCAATCAGAAAGATCCAGCCTTTGCGACTCTTACCGTCTGGACTGCCGACCCAGTCACTATCGGTGTGGCCCATCGTGACAACAGAAGGCTGATGGTGAAATATGAGACCTTGCCGAGGAGTCAAGACAACATAACGCAGTACTCGGATTGCGACCTCGTAGTGGAGGTGACGCGGCTCCTGAGAGAACTGGGCCAGGAGGTTGACGGCGAACGCGATGTCTGGGCGCCTCGTCGTCGCCAGGAACATCAATGACCCGATGACTCGCAGGTATGTGGTCACGTCAACTGGCTCCCCCACAATGGCTGGATCAGGACTCTTTAGCTTCGCCTGGCCATCGGGTGACATGGGTGAGGATGCGCTCGGCACGAGTGGTAGGTCCTCCGCAAAGCGGGTGGACAGTGTCTGCACATAGGCGGCCTGGTGGATGTGTAGGACTCCCTAGGAGCGATCATGCTCGAGCTCCATGCCCAGGAAGACTCTGGCAGTCCCAAGGTCCTTCATCTGGTAGGCGGCGTACAGCAGATCCTTCACACGGTGCATGGCAGCCGTGTCTGGCGACACAATGAGCAGATCGTCGACGTAAACCAGAACAGCGGCGAAGGTCTGGCCTCGCGGACTGACAAACAGTGCGGGGTCAGCGGTGCTGCGCTGGAGCCCGCCACAAAGGAGCGTGCTGCTGATTTCTTGGTTCCAGCACCGAGGCGACTACTTCAGGCCATAAAGGGCCTTTTGCAGTCACCAGACTCTCCCAGTGCCGTCGTCGCAGCCTGGGGCTGCACCATGTAGAGCTCCTCAACCTCTAGTGAACCATGGAGAAAATTGTTGCTCACGTCCATCTGATGTAGCTCCCACCCGTGCTGGGCAACCAGACTGAAGAGTGCCCGGCTAGTGACGAACCGGCCAACTGGGGCAAAGATCTGGTCGTAATCGACCCTAGGAATCTGGGCAAACCCCTTGGCTGTAAGGCGGGTGTTGTACTTGTCCAAGGACCCGTTGGGCTTCCACTTGCGCCAAAAGACCCACTTGGCGCCGATGGCCTTCCGTTATGGGGGAAGGTCGATGAGGTCATACATGTAGTGCTATCGGATAGCGATGAGCTCATCGGCACAGGCAGCGTCACAGTGTGCGGCCTCAAGAGAGGCTTGTGCCTCGCAGAGGGTGTCTGGGTCCTCCGGGCGTGTTGTGGAGTGGACTGAGAGAGCGTGTGCAACTCGAGCCCCAGGTGGGATGCGCGCGAGTGCAGCCGCGATAGCGTACCAATGCTCATGATGAATCATGGCGTAGCCCAGTGGGGAGCCCGGGTGAAGGTCTGTAATGATGGATGAGGTGGTCAGGCCGAGGGCCTTGGTGCCAGGATCCCCACTCACGACTGTGGGAGCGGAGGACCACGTGGAGCCACGGGGGGTCGAGGCACCACGGAGCGCGGTGTGACGGTTTGCGCGCTCACTGACGATCTGGGTTGGAGGCTGCCACCAGGGCCACGCGTGTAGCGTGGCACGGCAAGTGACATCACTGAGTCCGTTGGGCAGATGGAGGCGGACGAGGTTGCCGGCACAGAGGGGCCCGCGGATGCAACAGAGGCTGTCGGCCCAGAGGGACTAGCGGACGCGACTGGGGCTGCTAGCTTGGAGGGACCAGCGGACGCGACTGGGGCTGCTGGTTCGAAGGGACCAGCGGACGCGACAGGGGCTGCTGGCGCGGAGGGACTAGCGGACGCGACTGGGGCTGCTGGCCCGGAGGGACCAACGGACGCAACTGGGGCTGCTGGCCCGGAGGGACCAGCGAACGCGACGGGGCTGCTGGCCCGGAGGGACCAGCAGACGCAACTGGGGCTGTTGGCCCGGAGGGACCAACGGACGCGACTCGGGCTGCTGGCCCGGAGGGACCAGCGGACGCGACTGGGGCTACTGGCCCAGAGGGACCAGCGGACGCGACTGGGGCTACTGGCCCAGAGGGACCAGCGGACGCAAGTAGGGTTGCTAGCTCGGAGGGACCAGCAGACGCGACTAGGACTGCTGGCCCGGAGGGACGAGCGGACGCGACAAGGGTTGCTGGACTGGAGGGACCAGCGGACACGACTAGGACTGCAGGCTCGGAGGGACTGAGGGATGTGTCACCCAAAAGTGGCAGGACGGAGGACGGACTCACCACTCCCCCACGCGATGGGATAGACGCGGACGAGCCGGAGCGAATGAGGTCGGGAGGAAACAGGTCCTCAAAGAAGAGGGCGTCCCGAGACTCAGCGATGTAGTGCCGGGAGGGATACCGGAAGTGCCAGGCCTTGGACTGATGAGAGACATCAAGGAAGGTGTAGGGACGTCCGCGAGGGATGAGCTTGCCGCCCTGCTTCGGGACGGGAAGCTACACAATGGCCACGCAGCACCAGACGCGAGCCGGGCGGAGGCCAGCTCGCTGACCGCACCAATGCTGGTACGGTGTGGACTGGCGGGGACGGGGACCGTGGGGAATCCGGATCCAGACCCAGGTCATGTAGGCTATGGCTTCAAAATAGAAGCCCTTGGAGAGACCAGACTCGACCCGCATGGTGCGGACGGCGTCGGCCATAGTACGGTTCCACCGCTCAGAGACAACGTTCTGGGTGGGTGTGTATGGCGCGGACGTTTCATGAAGAGTTCCGCGGGAGGCGAGAAAGGTCGCGGCCTCACCCAGGTACTCGCCACCGCGATTGGAGCGAAAGCGGCGGAGAGAGCAGCCACACTCGCGCTCCGCAAGGACAAGCCAGTCCTGGATGGCGTGGGCGACATCGCTCTTCTGGCGAAGGCAGAAGACCCAGCGGTAGCGAGAAAAGTCATCAGTGAGGGTGAGGACGTAGCGACAATGCTCGCCGACGGACTCGGTGGGGAGAGGACCCATGACGTCCGAATGGACAAGGTCGAGGGGGGCGGACGCACGGGAGGAAGACAAGGGATACGTGGACTAATGCATCTTCCCTTTGAGTGCAGTCAATGCGCTCTGGCTGTGATACCAAGCTAGAAACCTAGGCAACAGGTTGGGGCATCATGCGTTGTTGATGCAGCGTGCGGGCTTCCACGCTCGTTGCTTGAGTCTCCTGCCCCCTCAGTCTGCTGCTCTAGAGACAAAGTTTGGAAGCTCTGGGTTTGTTACTCAGAAGTGTGCGCGCCAGTGTTAGCGCCAAAAAGCAACTGAAAACTGGAAGTAACTGATTAGTAATGAAGAATGAGCAACAATAGGAGACCCCTCCAAGTTCTAGCTCCCCCCCACTAGTGTAGAACTTGTTACTCAGCTAACCAGCCAATCAGAAAATAGTGCTGGACCTATTTTCTGGCAAGCAGGGTTTTCTCAGTGAGCCCTGCAAGACGCCCGACAGCCCAAAACACGGGCGTTGTCGGTTTTGCCTGAAAACTGGACCATACCATAATACTGACAATGCGAACGCAGTCGTGCGGTCAGAATCAGCTAGAAAAATAGCTACAAGAAGTTATGGCTGCACAAACCCAGGCAGTGCCAATGACAGTCAACGATGCCAAACATGACCATACAAAAGTAGACATGGACCCTAGGCATCGCATGATGCTGCAGACGCAATGCCACAGCCAGACATAGCGCTAGGTGCATGCAGACAGCATCTGCAGTGGCAGTGACTGCCGGCGGCCTGACCACCGAGGACGCCTGCCGATGGAGCTGAGCGCATCGCCAGAGAAGGAGGCTCCAGCTGAGAAAATGCGTGGAAGCTTCCTAGCAACTCAGCCGTTGACTACGCGACAGTGCCTGATCAGACGGTGACAACAGTCACAGGTCGTACACACTACGGCAAGGGTTTGGCTAGGAGACCCAAGGCAAAGTGTCAGAATGCTTCAATATAGCATATGCAGAGAGTGTTAACAAATGACAGTTCCAAGGCATAAATACCTGCCGCGGCGCACAGCGGGTGTCGCACGCGGCAGTCCAAGAGCTGTCCTAAAACTGGCCCAAAACCATTGTTTTGGCCATAACTCTGCGCACACATGTCAGAATGCTACGCCGTCTGAACCTACACGTGCAGAATCAAAAGACGAACGCTACGACTGGTCACATGCATGCATCCATCAACAGACAGTGAACATACAATGCAAAAACATGCAAATAGGCCTCACGGCCAGTCTGCCGAAAGACGCCTGCAAGATGTAGAAAACACACCAAAGAGTCCCGGTGGCATCGAGGGCTCTGGTACAGTGGTCGGCCAGCTCCAAGCTGGTAGTCCGCCGCCTGTCGTCGCGCCAGTGCCACCAAGGCCGCCCGCCTCAGGGATCTGCACGAGTATGGACACGGCCGAGTGGTCACAGTAAACTGTACAGGAACGGCGTAAAGCACAACACTCCCCCATGACCCGATGGTACGCATGTCCATACGCGTGCAACACTGGTATAAACACAATAGTGAGTGACACAAACAAATGAGACGCAGACGCACATCCCACACTTAACCACTCTCACGCACGGGGCAAAGCCCAACAGACTGAATGGCCACCAGGAACTTTCCGCGAGCAAGTGCCTTCGTCAAGAAATAAGCACGCTGCATGTCAGTACCAACCCACATGATGGAGATCACGCGTCGCTCCACCAGATCACGAACGAAGTGATGCTCAACCGCAATGTGCTTTGTGCGAGCATGAAAAACACCAGAGTTCTCCGCAATGGCGAGAGCACTCTGGTTGTCGCAACGCAACAC
>SZWC01004947.1:3391-18982 GCA_023375785.1 Penium margaritaceum
ATAGGTATAGGTATAGGTTTAGGTATAGGTATAGGTATAGGTATAGGTATAGGTAAAGGTATAGGTATAGGTATAGGTATAGGTATAGGTATAGGTATAGGTATAGGTATAGGTGTAGATTTAGACATAGATATATATATACATATACATACATATATCCCTGGATGGCTGTTGATGTAATAAACATATCAATGCACATTATGATGAAAAAATCTAATGTATGCTTTACTATGTGACCCTGTGCACCTTTAGTGCAACATTAGAACCTTGTTTATAATCGCAACATGAATGGGATTGTTTAGAACTTAGTCGCTCGACCAAGCCGCTAAAGGACCCCATCCGTTTGTTTGTAGAGGAGAAGTGCGGACGTGCGAATGCTAACAAAATACCACAAAAAAGACAAACGAATAGGACAAAGTGTACTTCAGGAGAAAAAAACAGCAAGGACAGTTAGTTTGACGCCCCGCACCGTGGAAAAGTCGAACCGAGCTCGCCACCACCTCGTCCTTTTTTTCCAGCCACTATTTGTCTCCAAGACAACTTACACCAATGGGTCCTGGGTTGATGAATTCACAGCCTTGCTAGTATAAAGGGCAAAATTCGCCTACAAACACAACATAATTAATATAAACATACTTTACTTAAAAAAATTCTTCATAATGTTAGTCGTTAATTTCAATAATGATATGTACGTGGCATTTCCCAAAATGTAGGGTTTGGGTGTTCCGGCTACAGTTACCATTGCGAACATGAAGGGTTGAATAGAAGTTCATTCAAGAAGAGTTTGTACAAAGATGACATAGCGTAAGATTAATGTAATCTGGATAACAAAAACTCAAACAACTTGTCCTCCCTAATTGTGAAGACTTAATGTACTCTTCAAAGCAACCTAAGTGTACACCTACCATGAAATGAAAAGTAAAGAACTTAATGTATCCACGTGAATGTATATCATTATTTCTTTCATTGTGTTGTTTCATCTTAAATGGCATTGGAAGGAGGAGTTTTCAAAATGGCGCACATGTGGACGGCAATCATTCACAAAGTGAAAGTCAAATTTAGCTACAATCACCAACTAAACATTAGAAAGATCAGCCGTTGAACGAAATGCAGGCACAAAGTTGGCTGCAATGCTTGCTTCAGGCTGCAAAGGAGGTGTCACCTCCCTTGATGCTGGGGCACCTGTACTTTGAGGGCCACCTACGAACTCCTCAGCTACTGGGTCAAATGTTGCTGGACATGTGCCGCGGTTGTGTCCTGATTGGCCACAAAGGCTGCACTTCCTTTTTTATGTTTCAGAAGAAAGAGCTTGGCCTTCCTTCCTCTTATGCCTTGGCCTCCCAAGCTTCCTTTTTACCTTTGGTGCAAAGCAACGAGTCGGAGAAATCTCAAGGTCGTGGAGCGTAACAGGGGGAAAAAACCCACTGTAGCAATCCCTCCACGCCTTCACGGTATATGCAGCATGCATGAAGTCGGTGAGTTGGAGGCCGAGCCCACTCCGCAAAATGATGCTAGCAGCATGCACGCAAGGAAACTGTCGATCCTGAAACTCTAAACAGTCACATGAGCAAGTCTCAAGATCCACAACCACTTCCCTTCGTTCACTTGAGTACACCTTCCCCTTGAAGGGAGTAGAGAGTCGAGGCTCACAAGCCTGTGCAAGCCGAGCTAGCCCCGTCCACTGTGCATCTGGCTCCCGTGCAAGGTGCTTCTCCGATGGCCTGGGGTTACCATCAAAGAACTCCCGACGCCATGACTGTGATTCATCCCTATGCTCTTTGAACTTTGTCATGATGTAGTCATACACGCCCATGCACAACTCCAATGTGGGCATGTCCCTCATCTTGTCTATGGAGTGATTCCACGACTCGGCCACATTTGATGTGTCATGACCAAACCGGGGAAGGGGGAAGAAGCAGCTCACATAGCACTCAAGTGGAACTCCACGTAGCAAGGCGGCGCTTTCTGGAGAGATGTTGTCAAGCTCCTCAAGGCCACGTTCGTATGTCTCCTCAGAACTTGCACGTGCCATTTTCCAAAAAGCTTCCTTCACCTGCTCCCCTTTCCCTGCTCCCCCCTTTCGCACGACGTTCTCCTTCAAGTGCTGAGTGCAGTATCCATGTGCAGCATTCGGGAGGACACTTGAGACAGCGTTAATGAGCCCCTTTTGCCAATCAGACACCACAACGAGCCGATGGGAGTCAGTGTCTGGAAACGCCTCAGCCAAGCACTCCAAGAATCAACTCCATGACTCCCTGCACTCCTGCTATACCACTGCAAAAGCGATCGGCAACGTCTGACCATTTGCATCCAAGGTCAAACAACTCAACACCACCTGTTTCTAAAGGTTCTTCGTGTGTGCGCCATCCACTATAAGCCATGTTTGACATGCCCTGAAAGCTTGTCGACATGCACCAGTTGCAAAGAAAGCACCGTGAAATCTTGTCTTTTGCAAAGTGCCCTCCTCCTTCTCCCAAACCACATAGTACCCGCCCGGGTCTTCGGCCTGTAACCTCGCTATGAAAGAAGGGAAATTCCGGAATGAGTCACAACTACTTTTGAGGTCGCGACCCAAAACCTTATCTCGAGCCATACGAACATTCCTCAGCGGGATCTTTAACCCGTGCTCACATCGTATGATCTCCTGTAAGGCATTTGCACGAAGCGTAGGATGCATCCTCACTGTCTTGTTGAGTGTGTGCACCAACCATGCTGCTTTGCGTGTCGTGTGGAAGCGAAGCCGCCTTTGCACATGTGTGTTGTGTCGCTTTTTGTTACGTGCCATTTGCAAGTGTCTGTGTCCAAACATGCTGAAACATAGAACTTGCACCCTTCTTCCGCACGTTGTTTGCAGTACATGCGGTAGCACTTTGTCTTGCGCCAACATATTCATGCACATGTTCATACCACATGCATAAGCATCGCATGATGGTGGGAAAAGAGCATACACGGATGCAATAGAGACACTCTAACATCCACTCACGTGTGCACGAATGTGGTCTTCTTTGTGAACACGTCGAGGTCTTGGAGTGCAGCCACGAGGTCGGCCTTGCTCTTGAAGACGGCGCCAACATGAAGCCTTTGAATCTCGACCGGTGCCGTAGGTTCTGGTTGCTTCATGCGCCATGCACGATGACGAGTTCTCCTTGCTCGAGCATTTCCCTCTGTGCAGGTGCGTCCTTCGGCTACATCATCGATCTCCTCATCGTTGTGCTCCCTTTCGTCCGCGTTGTCCTCTCCCTCCTCTCCACTGTCAAGTGCGTCACCCCCTCCATCAACGTCTTCCTCCCTCTCTACATTCCCCTCTTCCCCTTCTGACTCATCGTCATCTTCCTCCTCAGCTCTCTCTTCCTCCTCCTCCTCATCTTCATCTTCCCCATCCTCGAAGTGATCTTCTCCACCATCCTCCATGTCAATCTCCTCATCACAATCCTCCTCTTCCACCATCCCCTCCGCATGCTCCGCCGTCGCCGAAAAAAGAGAAATGATTGAGAGAGGACATGGAGGAGGTAATGTAGGTTGAGGTATAGGAGACCAAGGGGAGCATGAAGGAAGATGGCAGAAAGGAAGAGAAAGAGAAAATAATATGGTGAGGTGGGGGGATGGGGAAAAGGCTAGAGTTGTTGTAAAAATGTCGCAGGAGGAGAAGGAAAATGTGAGTGAGGTGGAGGTTGCTTAGATTTAAGGGATGCTTAGATGGCATAAGGGAGGGATTGCACATCAAGACACAAAAAACAAGGAGGAGGGTGCAAAGGGAGGTGCTTACATCACTTAGAGGTCGTCAGACTGGGGATGGGAGTGGCAGGGGAGGAGGAAAGTGGGAAATATATAAGCAAACAGAGAGGAAGAAAATTGAGGCTGGAAAGGCACTTTCTATGTGCGAATCGCTCCTCTGTGTAATCGAACAAGCAATTCGATGACCGCCACTTTGGTGTACAGTAGAGGCGTAGCCGGTAGGCCGTGCACTCTCGGTCGACAGGCCTCAGGCTCTAGTCTTCGCGTTTTTGTCCTTCGTTTGATTGAGTCAAGGTTGGTGGATGTTGTCCCACCTGCGATGGTTCGATTGACAGAACGTTCTCCAACTATCGCTGTCCAATCTTGTCCTCTAGCTACTTGTCGTGCGGTACCTCATGTCTTTTTTTCTGTTCTTTTCGTTCAGTAGAATTTGTCTCACAAAGACATGAACGGCGTCCGCTACTCCTTAGACGCGCATGTCAACTTCGCGTTCGGAACACCTGTTTTAAACAGCCCCATTCATTCCGCGATTATAAGAAAACGCCATTGTCGTCTAGTTCCAGTTAGCGAGCCCCATCTATGTCTTCGCTGCCATCTGCACAGTTCTGGCGATGACGAAAGGATCTCAGTCCAAACTTCTTCACCAGAAGCCAGTCCGACAGTTTGATTGGAGGAAATGCAATGTTCGCAACGTTCTTAAAGTAGCAGACAAATCTCTTTGATCTTTGTACGAGCACACAAACATGTCCACCTCGCAAACAAGCACAAAATCGTGTCCAGTCTCTATATGAGCACACAAAATTTTCCACCCTGTGAAGTAACACACAAAATTGTCTATTGCAAAAATTTCCAATTGCAAAAAAGCACACAAGAATTTCCACCATCCATAAGCGATGCCAAGTCAGTCGCACATCCTCACAAAAATCTGATGGTCTGTCTACTTTACGAAGTATTTTTGTCTCTTTTTAAAAGAGGTTGAGTAGGTGGAAGTAAATTGACCACATGCGTCTCAATTTGTTGTCAGAACAGGGCCTAAGGCAAAGACGTTTGTAACTTTGGTTTAAGATTTCTGTTTGCGTGAGCGTGGTTGGACATGTTTGTGTGTTATTTCATGTAGAACACAAAAATGCCCACCCACACACACACAACAAGAAAACTAGTGTTGCAAACCTCTCTTCCCAGAGTCCTCTTCCGATAACACATGGAGACGGAATTACTAACTGTACTTTCACCTACTCTAGCCTATTTCACAAAGAGGAACCTCCATTGCGGAGTAGATTTGGCACCAAGATATTTTTTAGGATCTCTAGCTGACGTGGCATCATCAATGCTTGGTGGAAGTTTTTGTATGCTTTTTGCAGCTTGAAATTTTTGCACTTGACATTTTTGTGTGCTACTTTGCAGGGTGGACAGATTTGTGTGCTCGTACAAAGACTAGACACGATTGTCTGGTACTTCATGGGTTGGACATTTTTGTGTGCTTGTATTGAAACCAGAAAGATTTCTATGCTACTTCAAAAATCTTGCTAAAATTGCACTTTCCTCCATTCCTACCGTGGGTTTAACACACGAAGGATGTTTGCACTAACAGGGCGTCAGCCTTAGCCACGTACAAGGGCTTCAGCAACCCCCTCTTGCGTGAAGCAGAAACATAGGACCATTTGCCCGGTGTTTTTGCACCCACCGATTGTGATCCGCCACAATGTTCTCTATTTTGTGATTAGGTGGAAGCCATCTACTTCATAAGAGGTCGTGGAATGACAAAGGGAACGTTCCAGCGTGAACAGAAGATGGTTGTGAAATTTCCACGACCATCGCTTTTGCGACTTTCCAGGCACGACATATGTTTTGTAGGGAGGAACATCGCACAGCGATGATGCCAAACAACCACAAGAAATGGAAAACGAGAAAGAGGACAACAAGAGCCACTTGTCAGACTATCCCACGTGGTAGGGGGAGCCTGCATTCCAATAAAGAAATGAAACCATTATTCCTCCACCAGCACATGCGAGTACGCAAGGAAAAAAGGGCGCATATCCATTTTTACACATGAAGGTTACAATTATGACAGAATCTCGATCCTATGTCTATATCTATATCTATATATTTGTATCTATATCTATAGCTATTCTTATATCTATATTTGTATTTATATGTATATATATTTATGTCTATATCTACATCGATACCTTCATCTTAGTCTATATTTATTCACCTTTGAAAAATGTGTTCAATTTTCTCTTGTTGTTACACTATACGTCACCTTTAATGTCAATAATATGAAACATAAAATGTTCAAAAGTAAGAATGATAGTGCTTGTAGAGGTAGCGGTAGCGGGTGGAGCTCGTGGACCGGGTGGAGCGGGTGGAGCTGGTGGAGCGGGTGGAGCGGGTGGAGTGGGTTAGGGTAAGTGTCGGTTTGACACTTAGCCAAAACCGAGAGCGAGGGCCCTCAGTTTGTGAGGGGGAACACCGGGAGTTAGCCACGAGGCTAATCTACAGCTCTCGAGTCCTGCGAGGGGGAGGCTCTCAAGAGTTGTGAGGGGGAGTGGATAGAGATGATTAGTTAGGCTGGGGATTGGATCGGGATGAGCAAAATTCCAAAGTTCGAAGTGAAAAGTGATTTGAAAGAGTTCCGGAGCCGGACCCCTATCGGGCCACTCCTTAAACCGTTCGACTACGACCGTGTTCCAAATGGACCACATCCAAAACATTGAGGGAGGTCCACCCTCATAAAACATACATCTCAAACAACGTGCGGGGATGCAAAGGTGTTGGAACGGGACACGAGTGAAGTCCATAACACGGAATGCGCCACTGTCGGTGCACTACGCAACAATGGCAAGAACATTCATTAGTGGATGAAACTTCCCCAAATCATGTAGAGCACGTCCAGCTCATGCAAGCAGTGAGACCAGCGTGAACTACCAAAATGCCCAGAGAGCAAACAGAGCAATGCCAACTTGCGCAGATGAAGCCTACGCGGATGTCACACGAACACTACGACGTCCCAAGTAGTCTCATAGGGATATCATGCTAAAGTCTTGACAAACACATCTAGGTCAGTGCACAATTTGCTACTTTAACACTAGGCAAGCGAGGGTGGGTGTGCCAAGCAGAAAGCTTAAACACCATACCACAAACCTCCAAGAGACCACAAGAAGCCACCAGTAGGTGTCAGTAAAGCACACCGATAAGGCATCTCAATAACGGTTCAGGTCCGGGATCGAACCAACTTGACCAACCGCTCTCAACCGAAACATCCGTTGAGCACAAACGGTCAAGTCATCCCCTAATAAAGTGACACCTGTCACCCGCGTCCGGCTAGCGGAAAGAAGCCGTTGCTTTGCCTTTTTGTCCTGTTCTGTCCTTTTATACCGATGATGTTCATTCCCTCGAGTTAACCAGAACAGTTCTGTTCATCCTGTTCCCTTTAGTTCTGCGGCAACGCTGCCGTGTTCTCGCTCTGCTCGCCCCTCGCTCCCATCGCTTTCGCCCACCATCCTCTGTTCACGGTTTTTTGCTTCATCACTCTCGATCCTTCGCTCAACCTCATCGCATCACGCGCCTTGCTCTCGTGTTCTCTCACTGGCCTCTGCCTACCTTGGAGCCCCGGTGCCTCGCCTCTCTCGAGGCTCTGTGACTAACTCCTTGGGACTGCACTCGCCCTTCTACTTTCGTCATCGCGCTACCAAGCTCCTGCATGCTTTATTGCTTCTTCTTGCTTCTACTCCTGCCGTTCTCATTCATTGCATTCTTCTGACATGGTATCAGAGCATCAAAAAACATCACCTGGTGTCCCGTGACCGAGTCATCGCTCTGCCGCCACCATTGCTTCAATTCTCGGATCTACATTCCTCCACCGCCGCCACCGCCACTTCGTGCCTCTCTACTTCACCAGCAGCTGACATCAGCAGCACCGCTTGAAGTGTTCATCGCGCTAAAGAAACGTCTCGTCATCTTAAGAAAGCCCTGCGCCCATTCCGCACCCGTGGCCGACACTTGGTGACCTGTCGTCCACAACAGCTGCCAGCAACCCTCAAGTCGCCACCTATCATCATCTTCCTGGAAGATTCTCGCCGTTCACCGCATGTCCTCCCTTCATCCTTCCATTCTCCATGAAAGGCCTCATCTTCCTCATCTGTTCCAGCAATCTTCCCCACTTTGCCAGCTTCATCCTCATCTTCCTTCTTGCAGCCATCCTCTCGAGCCGCGTCCTCACATCGCCTCCTCACGTCGACAGCAGCAGCAGCGTGCCAGCCGCCGTCAAGATATCGGACACCACCAGTCTTCCCGCTCCTGTTGCGAGCTTACTAGGGAACAAGCCGTCACTCTCCTGACATCAGCGGACCAGCGTCACTGCCTACCTCACGACTTCCTCTGCTGCAGCCGACTTCCTCTCGCTGTCAGGATATCGGATACCACCAGTCTTCCTGCTCACACTTCGAGCCAACTGAGGAAACAGCCGTCACTCTCCTGACAGCAGAACAGCTAGTTGCCTCGCTCGCGCCTACTACCGTGCCGCCTCCTACCTCGCCATCCTCCACCTGCCACGACCTCCATCCTCGTCTTCTGCCACAACATCTGCATTGTCATCAGCCTTCCTCCCTTTTGTCTTCGGCTTCATCTTCTGTCTGCCTCCTCCAGCCTTCTTCCTCACCTCAGCCTCATCTGCCTTCTCCGAATCACCCTTCGTCATCAGCGTCATCCTTGCCATCATCCGCACCGCCTTGCAGGGCACGTGGTTCCGCCTCTGCGCCCACTCAGCCATGAGCTGCCTCTACTTCCTCGCTTCCTCACCAAACCTCCGCTCGCCACAAGGCCTCAGCTTCCGCCTCCTCATCATCAGCATCTGTGGCCAGCACAGGGACCTGCACGTGCTAGCTGCCTGTTTCGGAGCCGCCTGCACCCACACCGGCAGCAGATTTCTTGTGGCGCGTTGGCTTTCACCTTCCCCTTGCCGCATTCTATCCCTCTATTTCAGCAGCGCACGTGGTTTCGCCCCTGCGTCCACTTTGCCATCAATCATTTCTTCGCCATCATCCGCTTTCCTCGTCCGCTCGGCACAAGGATCCACCTAGTCGCATCACCTGTTCTGCGACGACCTGCACCCACGCCGAAACCTCCTCAGTGCATGCGGTCCTGTTGCTGTGCCCATTCTATCATCACTCCTCCATCCGCTATTACTCGCTTTCGCCATCTACCCCTCCACAGTGTTCTCTGCTGAGCATAAGCCTCTGATCGACCACCTCTCTAGTTGTTGACGACTCACGGCCTTCCCTAAAACGTCTGCAACCTCGTCTCTCCATCATCAGCAGCCCTTCACGTGTGTCTCTTCACCCTCTTCCTCACCTCCGTCATCTCCTCCTCCTGCCTCTCCTGCCAGCGTGCACACATCTGAACTGCGTCTAAACCCCTGATCATGTCCAGCCGTGGACCCCCCGGCAACTTTCAAAGATGGGTCCGTCGGCTTCGACAACCTGACACAGATATTTGTGTGCTCGCTCTGATTGACGACATCCCAATACTCGAGTTTGTCGATGAAGAAGGCAACAACTTCATCGAATGGAAGGATGCATTGATGCATGTCACCTGGAGAGTAACAGTCCATGGTTTTCACCTCAAGTCGTTGTTCATAGACCCAGTGGTCTAGTCCACCCGGCAAGGACGAGTCTAACGAGAGAACTACTACTACGCTCTCCTCCAAGCCCGGGCCTTGCTACTGACAACCATAGACCTCCCATTTCACAACATTATCATCTCTGGAGGTCTGAACATCCCTTCCATTGTGGCCAACATTGAGGAGTTATGTGAACAGGGAGAACCTGCAGAACAAACAGAACGTCGAAGAAGAGTACTCAGGGGGTACATGCCTCTAGGACACAACCCATACCAACTCCCTTCACCTCCTCCGATGCCAACTCCCTCTCCATCACCAGAACCCTCTTCAGATGAAGAGCCTGTCCTCAGAAGGCTCCTCTGGAGATGACACATAACACCACTGGAGATGGATCGACCTCTAACCTTATCGGTGTGACCTGGGGTGTCAGTAAAGCACACCAATAAGGCATCTCAATAACGGTTCAGGTCCTAGATCGAACCAACTTGACCAACGGCTCTCAACCGAAACATCCGTTGAGCACAAACGGTCAAGTCATCCTCTAATAAAGTGACACCTATCACCCGCGTCCGGCTAGCGGAAAGAAGCCGTTGCTTTGCCTTTTTTTCCTCTCTTGTCCTTTTATACCGAGGATGTTCTTTCCCTTGAGTTAACCAGAACAGTTCTGTCCATCCTGTTCCCTTTGGTTTTGCGGCTTCACCGCCGTGTTCTTGCTCTGCTCGCCCCTCGCTCCCATCACTTTTGCCCACCATCCTCTGCTCACAGCTCTTCGCTTCGTCACTCTCGATCCTTCACTCAACCTCATCGTATCACGTGCCTCGCTCTCGTGTTCTCTCACTCGCCTCTCTCGAGGCTCTGCGACTAACTCCTTAGGACTGCACACGCCTTTCTACTTTTGTCATCGCGCTACCAAGCTCCTGCATGCTTTATTGCTTCTGCTTGCTTCTGCTCCTACCGTTCTCGCTCATTGCATTCTTCTGACAGTAGGAGCACCAGGGGAAGCGCCTATATAGACACCAGTACCTCGGAGCACGCTACCACCAAGGAGGCAGCACAAGACTCTGGCAAAGGCATCCGGCCAGAGCACATCAGGGGAGGCACTATGCCAGGAGGACCCAGAAGGCAGACCTTGCTTAGAGCACCCAACCAGGAGTTCTTGTTCAGAAGCCCTAGCCGGAGGCAGACCACCAGAAGCACACAGCCGAGGCACCCCTCTAAGAGAACTCCGCCAGAAGCACCCGGTCAAAGCACCTTGTTAGAAGCACCCGTCGAGAGCACCCGTCTGGAAGCACCCAACTAGGAGCACCCCACCAAAGGCACGCGGCCCAAGCACCCCGCGAGGAGCACCCATCCAGGAGTACCCATCCAGAAGCACCCTGGTAGAAGCACCCGGTCGGAGCACACCACTAGGAGCATCAACTCAGAAGCACCCTGCGATAAAGGGGGGTCCCTGCACCCCAACGCCCAGAGGCACACGACGACAGAAGCACACAAAGGGCATGGAAGGGGGGAGGCATAGGGGAGAGACGGGACAGGGGTATGGACGGTTACCAATGGGAGGTAACAAGTCGACGACAAAGGACAATGAGCATGAATGAATCTGCAAGGGACGGACACAAAGAGGAAGAAACCCATGGCAAAGGAAGGAACACAGATGCAGCATGCAAGCATTCATCGAGTAGAGGACCAAATATTGCAGGAAAGTGAAATGGGGGAGAAAAGAGGAGTTTCAGTCCAATGAGGCAAGGGTACAAAGGCCGACAGTAGTGATACTCGAAGTGAAGGTAGGCTGGTGAAGAGCCTACGTAAGGAAGTGAGCGAGCTGATACTCGACACAGATGAAATTAAAAGAGACATCCCCTTTGGCGACAATGCCGCGCACGTAGTGGTGCTCAAAGTTTATGTGCTTGGTGCAACGATGAAGGGCACCGGCATTCCTGGAAATAGCCAAACCACTCTCATTGTCTGTGTATAGGGGCATAGCCAGGATGGGGAGGCGATGCTCGCCAAAGAAATAGCGGAGCCACATCGTCTCGGCTGTAGCACCACCCATTGTTATGTACTCAGCCTCCCCAGTACCACAAGAAACACATCCCTGCTTCCTACTACGCCAAGAAATGGCAGCAACCAAATGGAGAAATACAAATCCACTACGGATGCACGCATCAAAACTACGGGCATGATCACTGATCGCAGCCCTCCAGGAGTGGCATGCCAGACCCAGCCTAGAAGACGCAGTCGGCTCGGTCAAAACCGAGGATGTAGTGCATGACGTACGCGGCCGAATAAAGGTGAGTTGTACTAAGCTCACGGGCATACTGAGCAAGGACATTCAACACACAGGCGATGTCCATACAAGTGATACCAGCGTAGTACAAAAGCGCACAAATGATGGATTGGAAGGTAACGGTGGAATTTAGTGCACCCGACGTCGTGTCGTGGGCCACACGAAGGGAAATCTGGGTGCCCGCCGGCATGGGCGAGGAGGCAGTGGAAAGGGGACGAGAGAGGTCGACAACAGACAGCGGTCCGCGAGTCTGGACATAGCGCTCCAGAAGGACCAACAGACAGCCAGGGAGACGCTCAATGTGCATCCCCAGGAGGCCAAGGTCCTTCATGCGGTATGCCGAGGAGAGGAGACCCTTTGCCTTGGAGATTGCGAAGGAGGATGGAGAGGTGATGAGGAGGTCAACCACATACACCAGAATGAAGGTAAGCATAAGAGTCATGCCACCAACGAAGAGGGAACGGTCGGACGGACTAGGATGGAAAGCACCACGGACAAGGGTGGACAAGAGATCCTTGTTTTAACAACGAGGAGAGTGACGGAGACAGTAGAGTGCGCGACACAATCGGCACACCCGCCCTGTGCCATCTGAGATGCCTGGAGATTGGACCATGAACAGCTTCTCCTCAAGACGCCCATGGAGAACCGCGTTGTTCACGTCCATCTGGTAAAGCTTCCACTAAAAAAGAGTAGTGACACAGATTGTAACACGACTCGTCATAAACCGGTCTACAGGGGCACAGGTTTCAGTAAAGTCAATGCTCGGGACCTGGGAGTAGTCCTTGGCGGTGAGACGAGCCTTCTAACGGTTGAGAGAATGCGAGGCGGTGAGCTGCTTATGCAGGACCCACTTGACCTTGATCACCGTGCAACCGAGAGGAAGTTTTGATAGTTTGAGTACACCATGCTCGGCCAGAGCAGCGAGCTCTACAACACAAGCTACGTGCCAGGCAACAACGTCTGGGCGAGTAAGAGAGTCGGCAAGGGTGAGAGGATGTCAACGAGGGAGGGAGGGGAGGAAGCGGGCGTGGTAGACGTGACCGCAAGGGCACGGGCAGCAGATGCCAGTGTGCTGACGAAGTGATGGTGAGCCCAGGCATGGAGGGAATAGCACAACTCAAGATGAAAGGAGGAGCTGGAACCACGGAGGCAGTCAGAGGCGAGGAGGGAGGGGGGGAAGCAGAGAACGCTGGAGAGAGGGGGAGAGGGGAGGGAGGGGGACGAGAGAAATAGACGGCTCAACGACGGGAGAAAGCAGGCAAGGGAGGGGAGAAGGGGGAGGCGGAGGAGCAATGGTGGAGAAAGCAGGACGAGGCACAGGGGAGAAGGGTGGGGGAGAGGGAGGTGATGACGTAGGGACCGGCAACGTGGAAGAGACTAAGGGAAAACGACTGGAGCGTGATGAGAGACAAGGGAAGAAAAGGGAGGCAGAGGGAAGGCAAGGAGAGGGGCGAAGGTGCAGGTAAGAGCGCGAGCGGTGCGGGAGCTGTTGCAGGAAGAGACAGGGGAACAAGGAGGAGGAGTTTCTAGGATGGGACTAGGGGGCAAGGACGCAGAGGCGGGAGGGATGGGGGAGGATGCATGGGGTGAAGGAAGGGGAGAGGGGGGGATGGGAGGACCAGCCCAGGCAGCATGCGTCTGCATCCATGAGAGGGGGAGAAAGAGAGAGCCAAAAGGAAGTCCGGACTGAGGACGGATGGACGGGGGGCATGCTATAAGATGAGATGTAGAAGAGAGGGGAGCAGGCGGCAAAGGGGCCCGAGAGGAAGAAGGAGGAAGGGGCGAAGGGTCTTCCAAGAAAGGACGTCAACAACAGGAAGGAAGCCCGAGGGGTGGGTAGAAGAGGCGATAGGGGGTGAGGACAGAGGGGAATGTGTCATAGCAACAATAAAAAGATTACCCGCGAGACCGATGGGGGAGGACGTCCGCGGAGGGATGTCCTCTGGGACATTCTTCATAGAGAGGGTGACGGGATCCACGAAGCAACTAGGGAGAGAAGCACGGGGGGATCCTAAAATCTGGGCAGCGGTCAAAGCAGGTGGTACCCGGGGAGGGGAGGTGGGAAAGGGGAGGCAAGAGAGGTCATAGAGGACGGAAAGAGGGGAGGGAGAGGAGAGATAGATGGTGGACCAACGTGGCGGTGGTAGGGGGACAAGGGAGGCGGAGGAGGAGAGGGAGGTGCAGGAGGTAGAGCAAACGGAGAGGGGGGAAGTGGGATGGGAGGTGAGGCAAATGACAAAGCACCAAAGGGAAGAAGAGGGGCGGCGAAAACGGAAGGGAGCCCGGCCGTGGGGGCAGGGGCGGGCGAGGGAAAGGGGGGAGAGGCCGCAGGATGGGGCAGTAGGGTAGACCAAGGGGGCTAGAAGGAATCAGGGATAGGAGGAGAGGGGTGAAAGAGCAACGGTAGGACGGACGATGGCACCGCATAGGTAGGGACAGGAGCGGAGGTGATTGGATGTGGGGGAGGCGATAATGGGGGCACCAAGGGGGGCGAAGGGGGAGAAGGGGCACCAGTGACCACAAGACCATTGGAGGTGTAGGCCGTGGCAGAGGTCAGAGGAGGGGGACGACGACATGCGCAAAAGGCGTCGTAAGTCATCTGCTCGAAGAAGCGAGCGTGACAGGACTCGATGAGACAGTGGGCGACTCGATCCCAAAAGCGGTGGGTATGCGAGTGAGGGGCTGTAGCGTACGGACCATTTTCATGGTTGAAAATGGTTGTTGAATATTTATCGCGTACTTTGGGTACTCGAGGCTCAAGTTTCGAGGAGCCAAAAGCCCGGAATTATATAATGGGCTAGAGTCTGGTTCGACTCTAGCCTGAAAAATAATCCTTGGTCGGATTCGAGGCAAAAGGAGTGTCGCGATGGAAAATCCATCTCGTTACTCCTCCTCCACTCCAAGAATGATGCTAGGATCCTGTTTCCATCTTGGCAATGCCACGTGGAAGAAGTAGGATTAGGTTTCATGTTTACAAATATGTCGTATGACGACTATGTCCATTTGTGGCGCGGTTTGTCTCAGCCAAAATGGCTGAGGCGACCATTCGCTCCCTCTCCTGAGACAACGTTTTTGAGGGCCTACATTTTGGTTCAGTAGTTAGTTGTAAAACAGACCACGTCTATTACATTGGCATCAGAGCCAGATCTTCCGCGAAAAAGAATGTGTGGGTGTCGGAAACACTCGGACGTCGGACGCAGTTAACAGCAAGAAGAAATGTTCAGACCAGTTCGTCCAAACATCACCCAATCGGCTGAGAGATCGAGAGAGCCGAGAGTAGCTCCGTCGAGCTGACTGAGAAAAAAAAAATAAAAAGGGTTTTGCAGCAGAACGGCCCCCACGTGCCCGACGAGCCCGCCGATGCCAAGTGAGCGAGCGAGCACCCGCAAGCCCGACCGGCCGAGCGGAGTGCCATTGCCCCACGAGATGGAGAGGAGGGGTCTCCTCGTCCCCTCGCCAAGGGGGATGCGGTGTCCCCCCCCTCTTGTCCATAAAACTGAAGGGGAGGAGAGGGACGGACTCCCTCTCCCCCCCTTCCCGCTCCAACACCGCCGACGGTGCCTAAAGGGAGGAGAGGGATGGACTCCCTCCCTCCCCCATTCAAGGTGGCGCCGACAGTGCCGACGGGGAAGAGAGGGACAGGAGTCCCTCTCCATCCCCATCTCGCAGCACCAATGGCACCAAAAGTGAGGAGAGGAATGGATTCCCTTTCCCCCCCTCTCCATGGTACCGACGGCGCCGAAGGGGAGGGGAGGGACGGGAGTCCCTCCACCCTCCCCCCTCTTGCTTGGCGCTGACTGCGCCAAAAGGGGCGGGTGAGGGGAGAGTCTCCCCCGCCTCCCTCGTCCATGGCACCGACGGCACCAAGGGGGAGCGGATGAAGGAAGAGTCTCTCCCCACCCCCCCCCCCCCCCCCCCCCCCCCCCCCCCCCACCCCCCCCCCCCCCGC
>SZWC01004947.1:23520-35300 GCA_023375785.1 Penium margaritaceum
GTGCTGCGGCCTCGCTAATCGCTTGGCCCGCCTCTGGATGCTGCGGCTCTCCTCCTCACTCATCGCCCCTGCCCACTCAGACGTATCAAGGCGTCTCAGACCTGGTGGACTGCCGGCCCGCGTACCAACGCTGCGGCAAGTGGTCCGCTCGGACCTTTGCGCTGGCACCCTGAGTCAGTGGCTTCATCATCATCGCTGTTCTAATGCTCATGCCGTTGCCTCAGTACATCACCCTCATCTTCATCGTTGGCCCGCGCTTCGTCGCTGTGGCTCCAGCCTCTTGCCGGCCCGTGCCTCGGCGCTGCGGCCTTACGGCCCGCGCCTCGGCACTGCCACCATCAGTTCATACTCATGCTATCATCATACTTGTCTGATCCTCATAACATCCTCCAATACTCATGCATCTGCTCCACACTCAGTTCTGTTGACCTCACCGCCTTCCCCGCAGCGCTCATCCCTCAGACCGCGCCCGACATGCTCAACTCTTGTTCATGCATGCAGTCGTACATCAAATATGTCTCCTGTCATCAGCAATTCACTGACAATAAGATGCCGAGTGCACCGATAACATGGGTGCCGATCGCACCCTGTTCTATTAACTGGCAAGAACTAGCCAACCATTGCCTCGTCATGCTGGCTTGCGATAGACCACCAAACGAAAGCATACAATTTATGCACAAAGTGGTTTTACGGGCAAGTGCATTAAGCGCGTTTTCTTTTCAAGCGTCGAATTTACGTCGTCCGACGTTTACAAGGCATTTCGACGAAGTCGAGGATGATCATACTGTCAAATCTTTCAAATGGAGAACCGACAAGCATGGCTAGAAACAATCACAAACGGCTATGGTGATCAGATACACGCCCGAACGGCGTAACAAAAACACAGCGATCTCGGTCGCCACCAACAGTGATGACCATTGGAAGTTAAAAATGTCACCCTGCTGATAGCAGTATGGGAAGGTACTTCCGAAAGAAGTACAAACCAATTTTTTACGGATAAATCACGTGTGACGAGGACAATGTCCTCAAATTTGGACCATGCTCAAGGTGGACAAACTCCTCCATATCCATTGATGGAACGTGCTACGAAAGCCCAGTTGGTTAAGCTGAGTTCCAAAACATGCACGACTTGTATGACCGCAGGAGGTCAAAGCTCATGACCAAGTGCTGGAGACAACCCTCTTTTCAGTGGGTCAAGGTATGCCATTCATACCATGGTACTTCAGCCAAATGAAATTGGGTACATGGCAAGCATGGAAAACGTGCACGACATGCACAAAAACCTTATCCACTAACTATTGGTGCGTTGAACACGACACTAAGTTATGGATAAGTGGGACGGACAAATGACCACAACGGTTTTGTGACAATTGAACAAGCTGACGATATCAGTTGATGACTTGGAAAAAAATGACAACACCATTTCACCAAACAAGTAACTTAGTGGGCACAGGACGTGTGCTACGACAGTCGCATGTCCCATGGCACTACAATGTTCAAAGGTAAATGTGATCATTTCACGACTAAGTCCGCATCCTGACTATGTCATGAGATGTGGAATGGACCTGGTCTGTTAGCACGCCGACTTCAATCCTCGAGGATTGCCATTATGTCGCTTGTACACAGTGTTTACTGGATGCATCAGTACCTTTCGGAGGTTCTGTGCATCATTATTCATGGCCGATGCCAACATCGGTCCATGATTAAATGTGTCAAGGATGACACGCTTGAATGGATTCTCTATGGCAAAACGTTTGGCACTCTCTCACTCGGTGAGTGATGGATACAAATTGGGGTACCCGACTGGTACCGACGGTAAAAAGGTACATGAGTGTACCGACAACCCTGTTCAAAAGACAAGGATACTTGTGGGTGGGGGTTGTAAATGCGTCCGAGAGGGGTGGAGACTCTTCGATGGATCCTCAACGATTTGAGATGCTGCAGTGCGGTGGTCGAAGATCGCAAGAGTCAATTCTGGTGAATGACGAGACCGACTGAATGTCAAATGTAAAATTTGGAGGCAACACCTTCAGTCTATCATCACTTGATGAGTGAACATGTCATGGACATTGATTGACGACAGTGCGGGAGCCGACGTCGGTGACATGAGTTCAACTACAGTACTGTGAAATTTCTATTTCAAAGAAAACAAGCGACACTCCTTTATTACTAATGGAATTCCAAAGTACTATGGCGATCTCATAGTTTTCTACAAACCAACTACGACATAGTTGGGATCACAAAAAGGTCTATTTTTTGTTCTATAGATTATGATCGTGAAAAGGACCTATAAGCCGATAGCTCTATGCTAACAGTGCGTTAGCATCAACACCTTGGTGGGCCGACCGACCGCATAACGAGTCATAATCAACATTGAAACAAAATAATGACCAGTGTGTCGTAACCAAATGTTGATGTGAAAGGACTCCTTAAGAGGCTTTGAGAAACGATATTTCTCATCAGATTCTTTTGATGTTTTAAGAAACGCCTCAAAGTTGATGGCATTGTGACACGGTACACTAGTCGTGTATGTCACGCTCTTCAAACATCATGCGGATGGATTCCAATCATGCCAGAAATATGCTATGGCACTACCTATGCCATATCAATGTGCAAAATAAATCCAACATCCAATCTGTTGGAACAAAACCAATCTCCGAGAGAGATCATAATGACTAAGGTGTAGTCGAACCAGGCTTCACTGACCCGAAAGGTCATGGTGAAGTGACTCAAGCCCCTTGGTTTTGGGGATGATTTCATTGATGTACATTGCTGAATGCATGTACAATGTGTTTTGGATGTCAATGCCGTGGTATCAAGGATTGTGGTGGTTTGTCAGATGTCTTTGATGGGGGCAATACCCTCTACAATTGCCTCAGATATGGCATATGAAAATTACTCTGTTGAGTGGAAGTACCGAATGTACACAAGACATTGAAGCAACACGGATTGTTGCAACTTGGCCTCGAATGGAATTGTTGACGGGTTCTCAAATGGAACCCTTGGACGCAATTAAATAACAGTATACAATTTACGAACTCATTGTTCCAGGATCACTGGATGTAATTCGAACGTATTCTATCATTATCACGTGGATTTGACACCCAAAAGGTGTTCTTCCAATTTGTACCGTAATGATTGTGATCTTAGTGCGCCCATTCAGTGAATACCATACAATGAATACTTTGTTCGTGGATAGAATCCATGATCATTGAGATTGATTATCTCAGCTAACCTTGTTGTAAAAGTAGCGCGCTTCTGACAGGGACGTGAGCGGCAGCCTACAGTACCCATTTCAGACAAAAATGAGGGGATGATGGTTGAGACCAAGATCATCTAGGTTGGAGCACTGTCGTGTCCAGTGATGGAATTTGACGGAAATTGCGCATGCTAGATGACCGATGCTGCCTCCTTCAACCCCTTTGCCTCACAATAGAAGCATATTTTTTGCAATTGAGACACCTTAAACCTATAAAACAGAAGTAACAAACGCATCACCTTTAATTGAAGAACTGAACACAACCTCAGAACCTACCCAAAAAAATTACACTGATAATCTACATGAAATAACTACCTATGAACTTCATTGGTGATCTCAAGGCTTAAACACATAACATCAATATCATCATATGTGATGTAATTTATACACTTAGCATCTCTGTCAACGTCATCTCCATGGGAAAGCTGATGATGAAAGGGCTACACTTTACCATGAAATACATGCAGGTCTATGTCACCACGACCACATGAAATCTTCTTGTGAAAGGAGTGCTACAGAGCAAGAGCATGATCAAGCTTTAGCTTCATGCTCATCATGTATATCAGCCATGAAAAACATCAACCTGTCCACAAAATTCAACATTACCAGAACAATATCATCTTTTCCTTGGTTATATCAATCACTAAAAGCTTAATTCATTTCTATCCAACAGCTTCTTCAATGGTCTAAACATCGCCAAAAAGGATCAAGGCCATCCTTGCATGCACCGTATGAAGTTCGAGCTGGCATGTAAAACCCCTCCCTCCAGCAAAACAATTTGACATCACAAAGAAGCTACACCTTATCCACATACACATTTTAGGACCCTTCATTAAATCTACCACAGGACAAATGTACTCTTGGCCTTCATCAAGGCTGCTACATTTCAACTCATCGGACAAGACGCATTTCTTAAATTTCTTTTAAAATGATTCTCATACCTTAAAGGAGAAGCCTTGGCAAGATATCAAATTGTGCATTCATTCTTCATGCATTTCATGAATTCATTGGTGATGAAATTCACTAGCAATGACCTAATGTCCATACGTAAGGAAAAATATATCAATCCCCAAACATCAACACTCCACACTCCGCAGTAGAATGGTTGAACATTCAAATATCACTCTTGAAGAGTTGTACAGATCCATGCTAATTCAAGTGAAATCCAAGACCCATGGTGGCCAATAGCACTCAAGAATGCAAGGTGGGGCAAAAAACTACTGTCCATTACTTGTCTTCCATGAACAACTCCATATGAAGCTTGACACAACAAGTAGCCTGACATCAATAGCCTTCAAACGTTTGGCTGCATGGCTCTCCAAAATCTCTAGAAGGAAAAACATAAGTTAGATGATAAATGTATATGGTGCATTTTCATGGATTTTCTGCGACAATATTATTTGAGGCTATACGAAGAACCGCAACACTAACTTTCAATCGAACCTTAACTAAAAGATGTGGACGGCAACTAGGGCAAAGATGGCAGAGACAATAGCTTAGAACAGGTAGTATTGTTTTGTGGGGATGTAGATAGAACCATTCATTGAGTAAACCTAGAGCAGTCGCATGATGAGAAAACGGAGGCAACAGAAACTGCCATGTTGAACGGTGATGGCCATTACCTCAAAATGTGCAAAGATACTGATCATGGAAACAAGCAAAATAAGACTCCATTCTTTAAGGAAGTGGATGATCAGAGATAGGACGGGGGGGTGGGGGGGGGGGTTGAGGTAGCAATGTGCTCACTAATGAAATGAGGACTTTGAATAGTTCAAGAATCCCCTATAGTAACAACTTGAAAACGTTCATATAGAAGTATTAACAGCATCCATTAAGAGCATGCGCCATCCATTAAGAGGATGGCTTCCATGCATGCTTCCCCACCCAAACTCTTGCACCTCTCACAATGGCAAAGGATCTACCACCTAACCCTTTCTCACATCAACGAGAATCTTTTGGATGTCCATCTAGATAGGTGGAAGGAGGCACACAATGGGGAATTCAAAGCCTCATGAACTAAAACACCTTGAAACTTGTTGATTTACCTTTGGGATAGTACACCATTAAAGTGAAATTTTTGGAGTAAAAGTAATCTATTTAAGAAAGACAAAAGCAGATGTGAACTCAAGAATTTTAAAGGTCGCCTTGTTGCAAGGGCTTCACACAAATACATAGAAAGGAATGTTTTGAAACCTACACTCAAGTTACCAGCCATCCAGTGGCACATAATATGCTCTCCCTCAAAAACTTTAACGACAGAAAGATATACCAACACAACATCAACGATGTATTTATAAGAAACAAGATGAAAAAAAACAACTACCTGAATCAGAAAAAAACTTTTTTTGCGTAATTAAACATCCTAAAAGCCTATATGGGATTGAGAGAGCCCCCTCCTCTACCAGTGAAATCTACAGTATGTACTTTCCAACCTTAACGTTATCACTTCATCCTACAAACAGTGCCTCTTTCTTTATCAAGAGGCTACAATATCATTACCAGACTGTTGTGTGCTTGTCCAAATCACCAGAATTATCATCATTAGATGCAACAAAGGCCTTTGAGAATAAAAAACAAGAGCCTGGAAAGATGCATATTGTGTAGAAGTGATGGAAAACAACCTTGACATGAATTTATAACTTCTTTAATCACAAAGGAAGTACCATCAGTCACAAACATCAACTTTTTATCATGAAAATCATGAAATGCTTATCAAAGACAAGTAGTATGACTACCCCACTATCGCAAAAACCTTTCCCACCACAAGGAAAGGATGGAGGCTTTGTTGATGAGACAAGCTACCTTTCACACGTCAGGTCCCTGATTCACACAACAAGTTGTACCCAACACTGTGGAAGCTGGGTGGGAGATCAGCACCGTTGATTAATATGTTCATAAAGGTATCATCGGAAGATGTGCTGATGTGGAAACACCAGGGACCAAGAGTGGAGTGAGTCTATTAACGTCGGAGTCCGGGGATCTGTGGCCCACTGACTCGTCCGAGATCGCTGGGAGAGTGCTCGTGGACCTCTCATCGATGTTACGCGATGAGCGACGGCAGATGGAAGACCGGAGGACTGAAGACTGGAGGTCCTCGGACACTCAGCACTTAGCGTTATATTTTAGTAGATCAGCTGGTAGAACAGACAGTAGTATTTAGATTGGTAGATCTCCTTTATGACTTAATGGTTTTACCTCATTCTCTTTTCACCCATTTGTCTGGCTCATCCATTTGAGTTCCAGCTAACTGTACCAACAAAGTCAGGCTTGTGTGTGTACTAACTGAGTGCGGTAACCAGATGTGTGGAGCAGATCTAAATCAGAGACCTCACACATATGTTTTAGATTTAAGTGTAACTTCTCAACCAGATTTCAAGAGGCTTGAAGACTGCATCAGAGGATTCAAGAGATTGGGATTCTAACACGTGCTATAAGAGTGGGGGTTGCAACATCCAAGCTAACTTATCAATCTAAACATTCAAACGAGGCAGATTTATTGCTGGTTGAGCAAAGTCACGGGCACCAACAATGGCGTCCTTCATTTTGGACCAATTCAAGATCTCAGTCTTTGATGACGATGAATAGCACACCTTTGCCTTTAACATGAAGCTCGTACTACTCAACAGACGACGGTCGAGGGTGATGTGAGACCCACCATCAGAGGAACTTGAGCTCGCAGCCACAGTGGAGCAAAAAAACCAATGGCAGCGGATATGCGATCAAGGCTTCTCTTTGATCGCCATGCAAGTCACAGAGCACCTCAAATCTATCATCTACGACAACAAAACCCTACTTGATCCAAGAAATTCATGGAAGGCTCTGAAGCTGATGTATGACAAATTCAGTGATCTAGACTTTCTCAATGAGATCCATAGACAAAAAATGGCAGGAGGGACACGCCTAGAAGACCACATCACCTACATCAAAACACTAGCTGGATGCATCACGTTAATGGGTGAGCCATTCTCCGAGCGAGTAGTGATACTAAGCCTCTTCAATGGGCTTCCCACCAGTTGAAATACTGTTGACTTTCCAAGATCAGGGCCGAAGCTTTGATGATCGACAGAAGGCTCTTGAAGCAGGACTGGCAACACCAGCAGCTGCACTACAAGGACAAGCACCAGCAACAGCACCACAACCTCAAGCAGCAGCAGTTGCCACAACGCCGTACAAATTGACTATGGAAAGGGCGTGTGAAGCACTCATGCATGCAGAAGAAAGTTTTCTGAAGGATGCAGGTGGAGGAGACTCTGCCCTCTATACTACACTTGAAAACAGAGGAAGATACAAAAAGTATGAAGCCCATGGATATGGCAGAAGTTATGTTCAAGGAATATTTTCCGGTGGACAAGATCCTCATGCTGAAAAACAACACGAATCACTGGAGCTCCTTCCTTTTCACTCCAAAAACTTGAGACCGCACGGATCATCCTCACCTGAGGAGAACCGTTTTGCAAACATTCGATGCTACAAGTGCGGGAAAAAGGGACAAACCTTCAGATTGTGTTCACTGCAAAGACGAAGTTCCTCTCAACATCAGCATGCGCTTCCGACCTTGGTTGCACAAGATGTCAAGGAAGTAGTCTCAAAGCTTTCAAGCATCGTCTCATCCACAATTCCCGCTGAATCTTGTGATGAGACATTTGACTCAACAAAGGCAGATCAAGATCTACTACAACAAGTCTAGGCAGAACGAGATCACAGAACACAATCTCACAATCACAATAACATATCAACTGGGCACTCTCCCTCAAAACCTCGAACTGTCAACTTCAACTCATATGACAACTCTCAGATGGAAGATGATCAAAGACATCGTGCCATGGAGGAAATGACAGTGGCAGTGCCGTCCTTATTGCAGCTTGCATTCTTGCATGGATAATTGATTCGGGAAGCACTCAACATATGACCTGTCACAAAGATTGGTTTGTTGACTAGAAAGACTTGACAGCACCAAAAACAGTGCAGATTGGAGACGGAAGAGTCATTCCAGCACTTGTCAATAGGTCAGTTTGAGTCGCCATCAAACTTGACGGAAAGACAACTTTGAGACTGTTCAAAAACACTCTCTATGTACCTGAACTCGTCACTTACCTACCTTCATTGTCCAGGCTTCATGACAAAGGCTTGAAGGTCATCTTCGACACTGACAAGAACTACTGGGTTCTTACCAAGTAGGGTGAATTGGCAGTTGTGGCACACCGCAAAGGACATCTCACTGTCGACACTCAAGCTCCACCACCACCTAAAAGCTCTCCTGGTGATCTCCCTGAGATTCCATTTGCGACAAACTGCACAACTGATCTCATCGAGGAGATCTTTGTCCAAGGCAACACCATCGCTCGCTCGCTCGCTCACTGGCACCAATGACTTGCACACGTTGGCTATGCAACTCTCAAGACTATGGCAGCAAAAGAACAAGTCCATAAATTGCCTACAAGCATTGGCACTGATGCTGACCATTTGTGCACCGGCTGCCTCTCAAGAAAACAGACACCAGACAGCTTCAACAGCTACATAAACATCTCCACATCTCAGAGACCGGAACTAATCCACACGGATCTTTGCTAAATCAGAGAGGCTTCTCTTTAAGGAAAGCACTATTTTCTGGTACTATTGGATGACTACACTCACTACGTGTGAGTAAAATGTTTACGTCACAATTCTGAAGCTCCCAATGTCATGATGACCCGGACTGACCTCTCCGTGGAGAAGGTCCGATCTCATAATGGTGGAGACTTTGTCAATGGCAAGCCGCAGAAATAAACCATGTACAGCCAAAGGCATCAATCATCAGAGGAATGTTCCTCTGATTCCACAACAAAACGGGAAACCAGAAGGCATGAACCGGACTCTGCTCGACAAAGCCAAAGTAATGCTCCACACTGCAGGTTTTTCTGCAGGCTTCTGGGTTGAAGCGGTTGCCACAGCAGCTTACACAGCCAATCAGTTTCCTAAACGTCTTCCAACGGGCACCTCCACTCCCTATGAAGCATGGGTAGGCCATCAACCATAAGTGAGCTACTTCAAAGTCTTTGGCTCTACGGAATACTCTTGGCTACCTCCCGAGCAACGCACCAAGCTCGGTTCTCACAACAACAAATGCCTCCTCCTTGGCTATGAGGAAGGCGGCAATGCATACAGACTTTGGGACAACAAAAACAAAAAAAGCATCCGTAGTCGCAGTGTTACCTTTGTTGAAATCTTTCAGGATTGTTCCATTGCTACTGAAGCTCCAACTCTTCCTCTGATCTACAAGGAGGATGTGCCATATCCACATCTCCCTAAATTCCTGATGGACATCACACTTGATAAACAAGAGGGTGTCCTCCCACCCGTGGTTCCTCTTGAACACGTCCCAGTTGCTGCTCTCCATGATCCACTCCCAGCTGCTAAATCTCTGCCTGATCTTCTTCGTTCCACCTCGCTCCTTACTCTTCCACAAAACTCGCAACTCCTTGCTGCTCAACGGCCTGCTCCACCTCCAGCTCCAGACATTGCTCTTGTCACTCAGGTGGTGGACCCCACCAGCTACAAGGATGCCCTGTCTCGCCCTGACGCTGCCCACTGGCATGCTGCTGCTCTCGAAGAATTCGAGTAACTGCAAAAGAAACATACATGGACTTTGGTTCCCCTTCCATCCAATGCCCCCATTGTTACATGTAAGTGGGTTTTCAAGCAAGAACTGAATGCAAACAGTGACCCCTACAGGTACAAATCTCGTCTCATTCCTCGTGGCTACAGTCAGATCTTCGGTGTCAATTACAGTGACACCTTCGGTCTCGTGGCCAAGTACTCGTCGATTCAGGTTATCCTTGCCCTGACTGTCTCCGAAGCCCGGCACCTTCATCAAATGGATGTCAAGGCTGTCTTTCTGAGTGGTGACCTCGACAAGACTGTCTACATGATGCAGCCCAAGGGACTCATCAAGCAGGGGTGAGGATTTGGTCTGTCTGCTTAAAAAATCCCTCTACGGCCTGAAGCAGGTGCCTTGGCAGTGGAACAAAAAGGTTCACAAATTCTCTCTCACACAGAACCTCCAACGCATGCATGCTAACCATTCTGTTTACTTCAGGCATGGTCCAAACACTATGGGTGTCATATTGTATGTTGACGACCTCATCCTGTTTGGCCCGTCTCTCTCTTTCATCACCGCATTCAAACAACAGCTTGCGCTCACGTTCCAGATGTCTGACATGAGGCCCCTAAACTACTACCTCGGCATCCAAGTTCATCATGATGCTCTACGGCCTGAAGATGCTCTGTCTCAAAGCTTCTACATTCAGCGCATGGCCAATAAGTTCAATCTTGGACAGGCCTCAGCCGTCACAATGCTGCTGGTTGCTCATCATGGGCTCACCAAACCCGCAACTCCAGATGCATGTGGGTTCATCTTCCGACGTGCACAAGATGCAACCATGCTGAGTTCTGTGATGGAACGCTACGTCAAGTGTTCGACACTGATCCAAGAAGGGATGCGATACCCACTGCGTGCCACAAAAAGGCTCTAAATGCAATCTCTCCCATTGATCTTGGCCCTATTTCTCTCTCAATCGCTTCACTATCTGCACACAACAACCTTTAAATCTAGTTACATCAAGCATGTGGATGCGATACCCACTGCTCCGCTCTTTGCTCGCTCTCTCGCTCGCTCTCTCCCTCACTTTCCTCCAATCACGGTGTTTTTTTTTCTCTCCTCTCCTCTTCGCTGGTCCGGGGACCGTTTTCCTGTCCGCATCAAGAGATATCCGGCACACTTATCAACCGTCCAGTTTAAACTACTTACTCAGGCTGCTCTTTCTACAAAATTTCCTGTTTGCAATTCTGCGGCTAATTGGTGAAACACGACAGCGATCGACACTTAGACGGAAAACGTCAAAAATGGCGCCATGGACAAACAAACAGCAGCCTACAGGACTCAAAACACCACAAAATTGACGTCTGAAAATAGGAAATTACTCTGTTAAACCTCTAGGACTTTATTCTGTCAAAAACGGGAGGAAAATCTAAGCACACCTGAGGGAGATTACTCATGAATAAATCTGACCGGTAAACCTAAAACCTCTGAACCTCTAAAACTTTCGCCCTAGCCTCTACACTTAACGCAACTGAGTGCCGTTTGTTGCAATGGAGTCGTCTTAACGCCTTCTATCATTCAACTACAAAAAATCTGACTTGAAACCAAGGAAAAATGGCGTTCTAACGAAATCTCAAAAATGGCCCACCTAATTTTGTCCCGTATACCGCACCAACACCTCACCACTACCCTTTAGACCTTTAACCTCGCTCTGATACCATGTGAAAACTACAACGAACACCTTCTCTGGTCTAGAGATGCTGTCATTCAACCCCTTGACTATCCCATTCACCTGTGGGTGACAGTTTCAGTCATGAAGTGCAGATGCTGACTCACACACACACACACACACACACACACACACACACACACACACACACACACACACACACACACACACACACACACACACATACACACACACACACACACACACACACACAC
>SZWC01004947.1:55828-76956 GCA_023375785.1 Penium margaritaceum
GCAGCAGCAGCAGCAGCAACCTCGTCCCCAGCAGCAAGGCGGCCGCATGTATGTTGCCGAGGCAGCTCCCATCGCCTTAGAAGCACCACAGCCGCAGGAATGGGACTGGTTGGGAGTAGTACCAGCCGCAGCAGCAGCAGCAGTGGCTGGAGTCCCAGAGGGTGAAGCCGCCACGGGAGCGCGCCTGCCTGCTCATGACGCCCATGATGCTGGACAAGCCCGCAACCAGCAAGCCATCATCGATAGGCTCGTTGCCGAGATGGCAGAGCTTCGTGTCCAAGTGGCCCACCAGGGAGGTGGGAGTTCTATTGATCATGAGTGCAGTGGGAATGTTTTGAGCATGCGGGATGCGGGGGCTGCCTGTGAGCCTGCACATGATTTGGCTGATGAGGGCGCATGGGTGGAGCACTGGCAAAGGGAAAGCATGCGGAGGGTGAAAGAGGACTGGGGTGCTGAACTTCCACTGGTCACTGAGGAAGAGACTGCACACTGCAAGGTGACTGCTACTGATAGGGAGACTGATGGGACATGGGCAGTAGACTCGGGAGCTACACATCACATGACGCCATGGAGGGATTGGTTCTGCATGCTGGGTCCAGTGGGCACTGTCCGCTCCATACGAACTGGGTCTGGGGAAGCACTTGAGGTTCAAGGAGTGGGCACAGTGAGACTTCAAGGGCCCATGGGAGAGGTGTTTTTGACGGACGTCTTGTATGTACCTGATCTCCAACTCAGTCTACTCTCCACGTCCACTCTCGACCGATCAGGCATGCATACCACTCACGGTGACGGCTTGTGTACCATCATGTTGCGCGACGCTCATCGTGTTGTATTGCATGGCAACATTGTGAATGGCTTGTACAGAGTGCAGGCCACTGCAATTTGTGACTCGGTTGATGCACGCGTCCTTGTCGCTCACTCCTTGTCTCCTGCTCAGACTCATCTGTTGCACCGTCGCCTTTGCCATGTCAACACTTCTGCTCTGCGCGCCATGCTACGCACCCTCCCTGCCGATGGTCTGGACAAAACAACCTTTATTGCGCCTTGTGGTACTGATTGCTTGGAGTGTGTCCAAGGGAAGATGCACCGCCTCCCTTTCCCCGAGTCTCTTAGTCAGTCAAGCCGTCCACTGCAACTTGTCCACTCGGATGTCCTTGGTCCTCTCCCGGTGGAGTCACTGTGTGAGAGAGTGCGGTACATCCTCACTCTCATCGATGATTACTCACGGTTCACCTGGGTCTACCTTCTCCAGGCAAAAAGTGATGTTGAGGACGCAATTCGTGACTGGCTGCCATGTGCTCAACGCCAGTGCAATCAGACCCTCGCCACCTTCAGGTCAGATCGCGGAGGTGAGTACCTTGGTCCAACAGAGAGGTACCTAAAGTCGATGGGCGTTGACACTCAGTTCACCGCACCAGAGACTCCCCAACAGAATGGGGTTGCCGAACGCTGGAACCGTACAATTGGTGATGGCGTTCGGACAATGCTAGGTGAGGCTGGCATGAGTCCGTCATTTTATTGTGAGGCTGTCAAGTACCTTACCTGGATTTGGAATAGAATCCCACATGGTCCCCTGCCCTCTACAACAACTCCGTGGGAGAGGTGGCATGGAACTCGAGCAGACCTTCGGCTTGCACGGGTGTGGGGAACAATGGCCTGCGTGTGGTACAAGAAAGACGAACGCACCGGGAAGCTATCCCCTCGCGGTCGCATGTGTGTCTTCCTAGGGATGGCGCCCCATTCCAAGGCGTACCGGTTTTGGGATCCTGAGGCCAGGAAGGTAGTAGAAAGCCGTGAGGCGCTTTTCTATGAGCAAATCACGTATGCCCGGTTCAAAACAGAAAAACTTCAGCCGGCATCGACTGAAGTCACAGGGCCATTCATTGCAGATCCGGCCTTCATTGATGTCCCTTGGCAGGTGTCCGACAATAGCGGCTCGCACTGTCGCAACACAGGGGAGAGTGTCTCAGAGGAATCTGAAAACACCTTGAACCCAGACAGCCATGAGAGCATGGGAGAGTCGGTAAGGTTGAGAGAAGCAGACAAAGAGTGGGCCAAGGCACCTTCAAGTGAAGGACCTGAGTCCCCACCTGGGATCATCCCCTTCAGCCAAGAGGAGCTCCACTTCCCAAGCCCCCTTGAGCGTGCGCTAGAGGAGCCTGGTCCACAAGAACTGCCAGACCTACCACTGTCACCTACAGCCTCTCCCCAAGATGAGCAAGTCCGAGTCCCCGCGATCGAGCCATTCTCACGCGCTCCTGGTGGCCGCCTCAGAGAGCGACCCCCTCCCACTCGTCGAGGCCTCGCACTCACAATGCACCCAAATCATCCCAACGGTGCACGTGTGCTCCTTCTTGAGGCAACTCGTGCGGCAGAAGCCATGAGCCAAGTCAAAACCATGACAGGATCCCCCTCGGACGACGCAGCCACAGCACTGGTCACTCAAAGGGGGACAATACCTCCACTGGACCCTCTTACAGTGCAAGAAGCCCGTCGACGCCCCGATGCTGCAGAGTGACAGAAAGCATGTCAAGCTGAACTTGATGCACTTGCGGCACATGGGGTCTTTGAGCTCGTTGAGTTACCACCTGGGCGAAGAGCTGTGNCGGTACAAGGCCCGCCTCACAGCGAAGGGCTTCTCCCAAGTCCCCGGACAAGACTTTCATGACACCTTCGCACCAGTCGGGAAGTATCCTACAAGCAGAGTGCTGCTTGGAGTCGTGGCCCACAGAAATTGGGAATTACACCAAATGGACGTGAATAACGCGTTCCTTTATGGGACGCTCGAGGAAGAGATTTACATGGTACAGCCCCCAGAGTTTGAGGATGGTACAAACCAAGTGTGTCGCCTACGCAAGGCCTTGTACGGTCTCAAGCAAGCACCTCGCTGCTGGAACAAGGAAATTTCTGGCACTCTGTCCAACGGTGGTTTTCGCCAAAGCACTGCTGACCCATCATTGTTTGTTGGCGGAACCCCGAAGTGTCCTGTGTGTGTCCTCGTATATGTTGATGACCTCTTGATTGCCTCACCCAGTCTGCAGGCCGTGACTGCAGTGAAGGATCTCTTGAGGGAACAATACCAGATGAAAGACTTGGGAGAGGCGGACATGTTCCTTGGGATGCAGATTGAGCAGTCTCGAACCACTGGTACGCTGCGCGTACACCAGGAACGGTATGTGCGCACGCTCGCTGAGAGGTTTGCCGATGATCTCAAGCGTGTTCGCCATGCCTCAACGCCGATGACCCCCGATGGACAAGTCCTCGTGAAGCGCATTGCTTCAGAGCACTTGGGCCCTGAAGCACCCCCCACGCCCTATCAGGCTATTTTGGGGTGCCTCATGTACCTCTCCACCACCACTCGTCCTGACGTTGCCTGTCCAGTGAACATCCTTGCACAACATGCACAAACACCACGAGCAGGACACCATGATGCCGCAGTTCATGTCCTGCGGTATGTAGTCAACACGCCTGATCTAGGATTGGAGTTTCGGACTCGACNAGGGCCCGTTGTTGTTGAGGGCTTTGATGGTGTCCCGCGAACCACTGTGCATATCGAAGGGTACAGTGACAGTGATTGGGCAAGTGACTCAGATGCTCGGAGTCGAGGTGGGTACATTTTTCTTCTTGGTGGCACAGCGGTCTCCTGGCGCAGTGGCAAGCAAGGATGCGTGGCACGCAGCACTGCAGAAGCTGAATACATGGCTCTCAGGTCGGCTGCATGTGAGGCTGCGTGGCTGCACCGCCTGCTGTGTGAGCTGCATGTTCCCCTCGTGCACATTCCCATCAAGTGTGACAGCACAAGCGCACAGGCCATCGCCCGCAATGACGGTGTGTTGCACAGTCGTACCAAGCACATCAACGTTGAACATCATTTTGTTCGTGACTTGCTTGCTCGTGGCATCATGAGTGTGGTGGATGTGCGTACGCGTAAACAACTAGCTGATTTCCTGACCAAAACCCTGTCTCGCACCTTCTTCCAAGAAAATGTGCACGGCACTGGCATGGCACGGTGCACGACCTCTGCACAACCCTGACTGATCCTACGGTGCATTTCTACACATGCATGCATTCGGTCCATGGGAGAGTGTTGAGATATGTCCCTCTGCTCATGTGTGTCCATGCGCGGCAGGACGGGGCCAGGGACTCCGCTGAGCGATGTCGCAGTCACCTCCTGCAACTGGTTGTGTGGCGAGGCTGATGGACGCAGGGTCCAAGTTCGGGTTCGGTTGCGGCCGAGCTCTTGCCGCCACAAGGAAATGCCCCAGTGATGAATGCAGCCCATGGTTGACCTTGATGACCTGGGTTCAACCCCTCTGGAGGCCTCAGTGTTGCAGGATGGTTTTGTCTGTGAGAGAGGATGGTACCCTGTGCCCCATGGTCAGACTTGACCTAGTGGTCAGACTTGACCAGGTTGTAAGGCTTGACCTGGTGGTCAGACTTGACCAGGTTGTAAGACTTGACCAGACTTGACTAGGTGGTCAGGTTTGACCAGCCTTGACTGAGTGAGAGAACTTGACTAGGGGATCTAGCCTAGTTATTTTAGAGTAGATAAGCCCTCTCTGTGGATTCATTCAATGTACCTTTTTGACCTTAATGACCATTGACCCTTGGGCTCTTGCCACTTGAATTCGCTCTTGCTGTGCCTCCCACTCCCATTTCTTCATGGTATCAGAGCTAGGTTGTGGGCGGCTGCAGCATTGACCACTGCCAAGGCCACTGCCACGGCCGCTTCCCAGGCTATGGCCACTGCCACGGCCACTGCCACGGTCTCTGCCCAGGCCACTGCCACGACCACTACCACAGCCCCTGCCACGGCCACTGCCACGGCTGCTGCCCAGGCCACTGCCACTGCCACGGCCACTGCCACGGCCACTGCCACGGCCACTACCCAGGCCACTGCCACTTCCAAGGCCACTGCCACTACCCTGACCACAACCACGGCCACTTCTCGTGCCCTTGACCTCAAGAAGTGCCTCTACCAAGTGGCGCAACGCCAGTCTCAGCCCTTAGTCTCCGTCACCAATTCCACCTCTGCTGCAATCCCATCATGTCTGTCTTCGACCCTCCCGGGCATGCACCCAACACTGGTCCCAGCAACCCTCTCGCTGCAGTTCCTCGCTTCACAGAGGATCTCACCTACAAGGCGTGGGCTGCACTTTTCAAAGCGTGGGCCAAGGACCAGAAAGTTTGGCACCTCTACAATCCCAAGTCCAAGAAGCCCTATGCAGCAGAGGATGGGGCGCGTGCTGTCCGCCTCCTCATGCACATTGTTCCCCGCAAGCATATTGTTCCCCTTCAACGGTTCGCCGGCCCTGAGGAGGATGAAGAGAGTGTGGAAGGAAGCGACAGTGACAGCGATGAGGAAGAAGATGACGACGATGACGACCCAGACGCACTCAAGGTTGCAGCGCCACGTGAGGCATGGCTCTACCTCAAAAACAGCTACACTGTCTCCTCGCAGGCCGATGGGTCGCGCAAGCAGCGAGAGCTGCTCGACATTCGCATGCGGCAAGGAGAGACGATGGAATCCTACTGGAACCGCGGGATGCTGCTGAACGAGGAGCTGCGCGAGTATCGCCTCAACATGCGTGACTGGGCCTTTGCAACACACATGATTGCAGCACTAGGCCCCAGGTTCGAGGTGCTCCTTGATCGGCTGCGCGACCATGAGCGCGAACTTTGTCTCTCTCATCAGGTCCTGAACTGGACCTATGCCCAACTTCTTGCCAAAGGGAAAAGCGCCCGCTTCTACACAGGGGATGGAGAGAGTTTAGGGTTTTTCTTTCCTGTAGGTGGCACCAGGTGCCTGGTAGGACCAGGCACATTGTTGGTGCAGTCGGTTGACAGTCTGGGCCCGAGAAACGCTGAGATGATCATGACTCCCGTCCCAGCTTCACATTCATCACAATCATCAGCCAGCTGCGACCAAGTCCTAAGGTATCAACTGGAAGCTCTGTGGAAGCAGGAAATTTTTCTTGCCAAGCGAGGAGGGATACAGCAAGGAAATGAAGGTGACCTCGTAGTACGGGACAGGCTTTCGGGGCCAATGCCGCAGGAAGTCCTCAGCCAATCCATGCATCATGTGGAGACAAGGACTCAGATATTATGAAATGAGATGGCGGAGCATGAATTTCTCATGGACGTCCCTTCGTATGCAACTCTTTCATGAAAGAAACGGCAAAGATGATGGCCAAAGACGGGCAAGAGACATGTCATGAGTTGGTCAGGATGAGCCCAAACTGTCATCCTGCCAACTGGCATGCAGCTATGTCCCTTTGTAAATATTTTGCTCTGGTTTTTCTTTCCTGTAGATGCAGACACCCTCATTTTCTCAAGGCAGAATGTGCTTTCTTCCTCATCACATTCCTTGCCGAATAGGGTAAGGCAGGCTTCTCAAGACGCAACGCTACACCGCCAACATGAGGAAGTGAATCTGGATATTGTGTGCAGAACACAGGCAACATGGATATTGTCCACTCAGAGGACGACCGTAATCTGTGATGAACATCACAGATTAAGCTCTCCGTCATTGAGAAATGGTTGTTGCACTGCAATTGTGTACTAGTAACCCGCACCTTTCAAAGAGTTACACTGGACCAAAGAGAATCATTAACCAAAAAATTTGTATTGTGTCCCTTATCAGGGATAACTGTTGGCCACAGTTCCATCTGCATCCACGCCTATGACACCTGTTGGATAGAGGCTTCTGATGTCAACACACCCAGCTTGTCTAAGGGAGCCTGTTGATCTCATGACCTACCTCCAAGTGATGGGCTCCCTCGTGTTCCTTGGGGCCACAATGTGCACGGATGCTGCTGTTGTTGTGAAATTCTTGTCACAATTCTCAAAAATGTTGTGTCAGCTCCATCTGGAGGTTTGTCTTGTCTACCCTACGCCTAGGACTGTGCTTTAAAGTTCAAGCATCTGAAGGATACATGTACAATGGATGTGCCCATGATCGCAATGCGCGTAGCCCCTCAGTCTTCGTCTTCCTCGTTGGAGGCACTGTGGTCTCAATGGAAGAATGACAAACAGGGCTGCACACAGAACTCAACCAAGACAAAAACATGCCGCATCAGGGGCTGGGGTTGGAGACAGTGTCTGGTTATTCCATCTCGTGTAGCAGCTTCGCCAACCCATCCGCTGCATGACCATCTGTTGTGACAAGGTACACGTTGTATTACAGAGCTTGTTAGCATTGGGCACACATGCACACAGCACATCAACATCGAGCATCATTTTGTACGTGAGCATATTGCAAGTGATGATGTTTGTTTCATGGGTGTTGACACGCGAAAATAGAGCGCGGACCTTTTCACAAATGCACTCTACAGTGGGAATTTCAAGTTTGCAGTGTACATTATTGGGCTCGTTGCATGAAAATCTGCTCCCAAGTGATCAGTTCACCGCTTCTCTGTTTCCTCTCTCCTTCCACAACTCTTGTGAGGCTCTATCTTGTGCCCTTTTTTTTTTGTAGTTGTTTCTGTCACCCTGTGACCCCTCTCGCTTGTGGTGACTGGCATCTATGGGTCATGGGAGAGTGTCGGTATGTCAGTCACAATGAGATCTGGGCTTGCTGTCACTCTCTTGTTGGGATGCCGTAACGCTCAATGGGTACATCAAAAGCATGTTTTTTTTTATCTGGCGCTTCATCACGTGCTCACTGGAGTTCTCTCGGTGACGAGCTCCAAGGAACGGTTTTCTTGGTGGTCTCATCCTTGTTTTTTTGAGACTCAGTTATGTAGGATTTCTGTTTCTGCACCTACTACTTCTCTCGGTTTGTCATTCGGACAGCCGAGCAGCTCGTACGACTGCTGGGTTCTAGACATCTGTTTCTTGGGAGCTTGCAGCTAGGTTGTTGTATTTTCCTCCAGTTGGAAGGACTTGCGGGCTTCCATGCGCACTTGTAAAAGCATGTTTATCTCCTCACTTGTGTTGTTTGCTTCAACCACTTCAATCTTATGCAGTTTCATGGATATTTGTGCCGTCTCTCCAATGTTTCAAGCACTGCCTATTACAATGTGTACCTCACATCGTTTTCCCTACCACAGTACATTGCCAAGGGGGACACCTCGTTCCCTCAAAATCCGAGGTATAGTTAATTGACCCAAATTCATACACTCCACAATCAGTGTATCCAAAAGTGTATTCCTGTATCCATGGATTTCTCAACATTTATGAACATGAAGGCATGTGGCTAGAGCCCGCATATGTATTCCTTGTCAAACATGAAAAGAGTTCAGGTATTCTTATGACGTAGAAATGTTTTTGTTAGCGATCAATGTTCACTTTTCTGTTCACTTCCCAATTCACTTTTCTGTACACAGTTTCAAGGGTGAGGTGATTGGTTATATATGAGGTCATGAGATCAACAGGCTCCCTTAGACGAGCTGGGTGTGTTGACATCAGAAGCCTCTATCCAAAAGGTGTCATAGGCGTGGATGCAGATGGAACTGTGGCCAACAGGTTAGTCAAATATTCCTCCACAATTCTGAGGTAACTAGCCTAATGCACGTGTACCACACCAAACTAGCAATCATGCTCATTCTCTGTACCCAAGAAGACATGAGCTGGACCAAGATTGTTCACGGCTTGGACAGCCTGAGGGCTAGGGACGTGATCAAGAGATCGTCCACAGAGAATAGGACAACGATGAAAGGTGCACATGGAGCACCCACGAAGAGAACTGGGTGGACTTGGCTGTGATGATACCGTCCTCACTCCGGGGAAGCAGAGGTCTTGAGGTTCATATAATGGGACAATTGCTTCGGATGGTACACGGCCTTTCATATGCGCTAGACTCAGTCTGTGCCGTCATCAAACCATGGAGGCCAAACCAAAGACATCAGTATTTCAAGCTTTCCATTTAAAAAGGTGTTGTCTCTGTCCATCTGGTGAAGCTCCCACTCATGTTGAGCCACCCAAATCAACAGGGTCTTTGCAGTGGTGTACTTGTGAGCAAGTGCAAAGGTGGCATCAAAGTCCATGCCAGGCACCTGGAAAAATTCCTTGGCCGTAAGACGATACTTGTATCACTGAACTAAGCCATCAGACCTCTCTTCCCTTCAAAACACCCAGCGAGCAGCTATGACCTCACAAAAAAGCGGGCGGTTCACCTGTGAGCAGCTCATGGCAGGAGCTGGCTGCTATGCTCCTTGATGGCAGCCAGCTCCTCGCGCATAGCCTGCTTCCAGAGTGCTGCATCCACTGTAGAGCGGGCTTGTTGCACAACATGTGGTTAAAGCGGACGTGCCGTGGTGCCACTCACAACGAGTGCAGTGCAACTCAGGTGCCTCGCACAGCCCTGACAACACAGTGGAACTTGAAAGTGATGACGGAGTGTCAGAAGGCGGTTGTAGGCTACACCATGGCCGTCGCAAGATTGAGCGCTTCACGATCAGAGGCAGGAGCGGGCTGTGTGGGGCTGATGCCACCATCTTGGACAGGAAACGTAAATTGCATGAGCCCAGAGGGGCCACTTGGAGAAGTGCGGCTGGGAGGCAGGGCATAGTTAAGCACAGACTGCAGGAGCTTGAGATGACTGCCAGTCACTCAAATCAACGGTGAGGAAACAAGACACTGCAAGGGAGTGACTGGTTTGAATGCACATGGAACCACAACGGGTAATGCAAGTGAAGGTGCTGGAATTGAAAGGAACGTGACAGGCGGTGATGCACTAGCAACAAGGGTGTACGCAGGTGATGATAAGGATGCAAAAGGAGATGATGTACAAGATGACACAGATACGTCAGGAGGTGACGCAAAAGACGACATGGATGCGACAGCAGAAAATGTTGGAGATGGCATGAATTTGCTAGGAGGTGATGCAGGCAAAGACACAGAAGTGACAGGATGTGATGAAAGCGACGAAGCTGATGCGACATGTGGTGATGCAGGATCCAGTGTAGATGCAACAGGAGGCAACACAGATGATTACGCGATTGCAGTAGGGGATGACGCGGGCAAGAGAGCATTGGAAAACAAAGTGGAGCCAATCTTGAAGGGGACTCCTCAGACACAATTTCCTCCTGGACAAGGGAAGGAAGCAAGTGATAGGACATAGCGAGCAATGTTGTGAGAGAAAATGATCTTAAGAAAGAGAGCATCATGCGACTCAACAACCCAATACCGCTCAGCATCCTAAAACTTTCAGGCCTTCAACTGAGAGGCGACACTCAAAAAAGGACATAGATGACTGGAGGAGACAACTTGCCATCACGATAGTCCTTCGGGAGCCAAATGCAGGCAATGCTCCCCCACATGAACAAGGCAGAGGTCTTCACAAAAACCATACCACCACTCAAACAGCGTGATATGAAGGGGCACTAGATTGTGGGGAACATGGTTCTAGAACCATGTCATGCAGGATATGGCCTTCAATGCAAACAGTAGAGGGAGGGCAGACTCAAAAAGAAGGGTTCAAACATCATCAGCTAGAGTGCAGTTTCAATGTTTCAACACTCCTTTTTTTTGTGGTGCATACGGAGCATAGAGTGCCAGATGCACCCCTTAGGACTGAAGGAAATGGGCAGTGGGGCCTATGATTTCCCCGCCACAATTGGAGCAAAATGCTTACAGCTTACGCTGGGAAGCACTCTCATCTTGGACAAACCAGGACTTGATTGTGGGCCCAATATTGCCCTTCTGGTGCAGGGAAATGATCCAGCAAAAGTGAGATTAATCATCCATCAGGCACAACACATCACGAACAAATTCACCCAGAAAATCATCAGGGAGAGGACCCATGACATCCGCGTGGACGAGTGCAAGTGGGTGAAGTGTGCGGGAGTCAGACATGGGAAAGGCAGGTGATGTAGTTTGCCTTGTGGGCAATGAAGACAGTCAGCAGTATACAAGACAGAGAATTTGCTAGGGTCCAGACCAACGGTAGGCTGATGTCGTAGCAGGCTGTGGATGACACCAGGGTGCACATGGCAAAGGTGGCAATGGAGCAAACGTGTGTTCTTAAGGGATAGCAAGGTAGCAACATGCACATGCAGTGCAATGACTGTGGCTGACGAGGGTGCAAACAGGGGTGTAAAATACAACTTGTCACAACACAGACAACGAAGGACAAGATGCCCCAGTGACTACAAAAAAAACAGTGCCGATGACACAAGAAGAAACAAATCTTCTGCCCTGTTCATTGAGAGTAGTGACAGACATCAAGCTAACATCGAGCGTAGGCACAAACAGCATGTTAGGTGAGAGAACATCACCCACTGGACCAACAAAATGCAGGACACCAACGGCCTGAACTGGAAAAATCTGGCAGGATACAGTGCAAACAAAACGGATATCACTGAAGGCCCCCAGTAAGATAAATGTGACACGAGACGTTGTCATGTGATGAGTGACTTTGGTATAAATGGTCCAGAAGCCACTCAACACATGAGCAGGATTAGTCACATGGCAGTGAGCAGTGCTGTCCACAAAACTGGTGAAGGTCCCTGGCCTCCCGGACCTCACAGAAAGGAGACGCGGAAAAGAAAAGTGAACGACTGCGAGTGCTCAATCCAAACGACTGGCGGCACACCCCCACCCCCAAAGGGCTCCATCTGATGAACAACGGTGACCCCCGGAATCGAAAGCTAAACTCAAACCTGAACGGAAACCTGGAGGCCGAGGTTGGAGAGGGAAAGCTGAGGCTGGAGAAGACGTGCCCCGACCATGCAGCGACTGGTTGGAAAATCTGGACTGCTGCACAGAGAGAGAGAGGGCAGCTGAGGCGATGGAGAAGAGAGGGATGTAACTTCTGGCTGAGGTCATGTTGGAAGGGTGTATGATGGAGAAGGCAGTTGGTAGTGAAGCGACAGGGACAGATGTAAACCTGGCCTTTGTTTTTGGTCGATGGGCTTGTCGCCGCACACTGGGCCCGTTGACCGACGAGCCCGTTGCTGTGCTCGTTGGTCGACAGGTGTCCGAGCAGTCAAGGAACTACAAGAAAGTTTCTTGACTTCTGGGCGGGGGTTGTTGCTGCGAATGCTGCTGCTGCCGCATTCACTGCTGTCATCCTCACTTGCTTTTGTGAACGCTGCTCTTCCATTCCTGCTGCAGCTGCAAGCAGTTGCTGCTGCTATGTGCAGTCCATATGCCTATTGCTGCTGCGTGTTGCTGCTGCTGTGGCACCAGAAAGGATGGGCCACTTTTGAGCAAATTAGAAGACAATTTCAGACTGGTCCCAAAAAAACATAGTTGTTTATGTTCTCAATCTATGCAGGAGTAGGGTATAGGCAGTTCTACCACACCGTTGGAGCGAAAAACCTTGCGATCTTACCCTATGAGCCCCTTACAGTGGAAGAGGAAAGGGGGCACATTGATGCTGTTGATTAGGGAACAGTGATAGTCAATAGATTGAATTCTCTGCTTGAGCTTGGGGCCTCTCAAATCATACCTCTCCAACCTGGGTGCAAGGCAATCCAGGCAAGGTGGGTCTTGAATGTCACAAGGAATATGCACTGTCTCCTTAACAAGTACAGGGGACGTCAGGTGACAAGGGTTTCCACAAAACATAAGGCCAAGAATGTGCGGAAATGTACACACCACTGGACATGTACTATTCCAGTCATGTCCTGCTAAGAGTTGCAATGCAGGAGGACTGGAAGTTCAGCAAATGGACGTGAAAAATGTCTTTCTGATTTGCCAATTGGACGAGGAGTTGTACATGGAACAACCCATAGTTTTGAAGATTCCGCGGACCGGGTGTGGGTTCTATTGAAGACATTGTATGGCCTGATGCAAGCACTACGGTGTTGGAACAAGGAAATCTGTCACACAATGAAAATTGGAGAGTCCCTGTAAAATCTCTCTGACCCCTCCTTGTTCATTTGTGAGGTAAAAAGGGGGTTTCTCTTTCTCATTGTTTATGTTGATGATCTTTCATCCTCGTACGTTCTTCCTCCCTTGTCTAGGAAAATCAGGCACTCCGCTCACAAATTCCTTAGCATGACGAGTACTTGTGACAGGACTGCACGCACACTCACACTCCATCAAGATTGGTTCATTTCCCAATTGAATGCACGGCTGAGCCATTTTGTCCGACGTATTCCTTGCTAGAATTCATTAATGAGCCCTCAAGTGTATGCTCACCTCCTTGATGCACATGCCACGGAGTGAGATCCTGGCATGCATCCACATTCTTCAGACATATCACTAACAGCCTCACTGATTTCTCCTCGACCACACATCCCAACATCTCATGTGCTGTACATTCACTGGTCCAGTTCAGTCAGCATTCCCCCACAATACGTCCCAAGGAATTTGTCAATATGCTTTGCTAAGTGTTTGACACTGCATCATTTGGTCTTGTCGTTACCAAGGGTGCAGGTTCCTTGCTTGATGTCACAGGAACTATGCACGGGACAGACATGCACACAGTCAAATAGGGTATGCGTTTTATGCTTGGGACACATTCTATTGGCGTACTTTCAAACAGTCATGTGTTCCACGATGTTTTCTTGAGGAAGATTGTATGAAATTTAATGAAGCCGCCTGCGCCATTTATGGTTTATCACCTTACAACTTCTCCTTCTCCTTCTCCTTCTCCTTCTCCTTCTCCTTCTCCTTCTCCTTCTCTTTCTCCTCTCCTTCTCCTTCTCCTCTCCTTCTCCTTCTCTTTCTCCTTCTCCTTGTCCTTCTCCTTCTCCTACCCCATCCCCTTCTCCTTCTCCTTCTCCTTCTCCTTCTTATTCTCCTTCTTCTTCTCCTTCTCCATCTCCTTCTCTTTGTAGAACCGTATTCTTCTACCGCTACTGCAAATTCCACTGCTGCTGCTAGCACTTCTACTATAATTGCGCTCGCAGCTGGACTTCTTGCTGCTTCACCGCACGCTTCTTCTTGGCTCGCTGCTGATTCTAGTGCTTCTTGCCGCTTTTACCACTACTCCTGCTGCTGCTCCACACCCTGTTGCTATTGTATTTGCTGCTGCTACCTCTACTGCTTCTACCGATGCCACCTCTGCCAATGCTGCTCATGACCACTTCTTCTGCCGTTCCTCTGCTGTTACTGCTTATGGCCTTCCGGCTGCAAGCGCCTCTGCAGCTGCTGCTTGTGCTGCTCTTCGCTCACTTCTTGCTGCTGTGCCTGTTGCGCCTGCTGCAAAGTTCCTGACAACGGACTGCAGCTGGCTCACTCCTCTTCCAGATCCTTTTCATAGAGAAGATCAGCATTGTGCCTTCACGCCTCCTCCCCCCATTGTTTTTCTTGGTCTCACGGCGTCTCTTGGCTGAGGTCATGCATGAGCCAGCCCTCCTCCCCAATTTCATGCTCCACCCCTGCCAGCTGGATTTGGCGCTCCAAGCAAGGAACGGCAGTGGACCCAGATTTATGGTGGTTGAAAAGGCAAAAACGTCCCCAACACCAGTCAGCATGCAACACCACCCCAGAACCAGTCCGCCCGCGATGCACGTCATACGTACCATACACGTCCGTCCCCACATTTGACAATGTGGGGATGGTATCATGCAAGCATGATGTGTCAAATGACCACTCTTGCATAAACAGTTTGTGTGGGGTGATCAATTGGTTGCATCCAAGTTTCCAGCCTTGCTGATGAGGTACAACAGTAGGCGTAGGGTGTTACAATGGTAAAATTACCCCTTCGGCTTCCAGGTCGACATCATCTCCTGGTAGACATCATCTCATCACCTCCTTTGGCTTTCCATTGCATTGTAGGCATGCTTGGCCCACGCCAGCACCAGGACTGGTGTCATAGAAAACGGCGGCACTTAGTAGGGCCCAAGATACGTGAGCGCTTATGGGGTCCCCTGCTACTATGGGTACTGATACGTCTGGGACAGATCCACCATTGTCCAGAATCGTGTTGCTCAGGAAAACCATAGCCAAAAGGATGCAGGACTGGCTGGATGGATTTTATGTAGGTCAAATGCTACTGTTGCGGCTGCTCCCACTACGGCTGCTGATGATGTTTCCACGGCCACCACCGTTTCTACTACTGCCACTACCGATGCTACGGCTGTTGCAGTTGTCGCCTCACCACCACCAGGGGAGCCACGACCGCCACCCCTGTTACCACAATTCTGTGCAAAAGTGACATGTGTAGAGCAAGAGGCTACTGCGGAGGAGCTCTGGTGTGCAGACACGGGATGTAGAGTGGAGGAAATGTCAGGGAATTTGCCTTTCTTAGTGAATTTTCTTGTGCAGCTCGGAGAAGATGGTTGAAAGGTCAATATGTCAAGAGGTCAATCTCTTCCAACAAAAGAAGAAGTCGTGCCTAAAATCTATGCAAAGCTCAACAAGGCAGAGTTGCACAGTGTCTAGCCACTCAAAAGGGAGCAGGGTGTGCTGAGACCAAAAGCATCAGTGTCCCAGTTGTCAGCTAGGGGAGCACCAGGCTTGGGGTACAGGTTTTGGAGCCGGTCTTGCAGGGTCAGAAAAGGGTCGTGGAAAACACCTTGTAGTGGATAGAGAGGTGCCACCAAGAATCATATGGCTGAGGTGCATTACTGCAGAGATTGGTTGAATCTTCTCCCCAGTGAATGAGACAAAAATGGCGTGATGAGAGTGCTTGAGTGCTTGATTTCTAGGAAGGGAAAGCACTGATATTTCAAAAGAATGCAACAAGGCATGATCGATAACACTAGCTAGTGTTTTTTTCATACCCTGCCTCCCATAGCAAAAACATGTCTTCTCAAGAAAATAAGGTGTTTTTTTCCATTTGATGTGGAGAGAGCTTATTCTGCCCCAGACCTAGCTATGCCATGGCCTTCACTGAGAGGGCCGCGGCCACCCCACAGTGCTGTCTGGACCAGGCAAATGTTGACAATGATTCACTAAGCCCCCTTTGGTCCCAGATCTCTGTTGAGATCCCTGGGCTCCATGGAAATTCCTTCTGATCGATCCTAGGGAGCTGCATGGTCACACCAATCACCCACAATGGATGTTCACACCTGGAAGGTATGAGGAAGAGCAAATCTGCCTCTTTCCTTGCTCTTTTTCCATCCCAAGTACCTTCCACTTGCACGCAAACCTGCTAGACCTTGCACACCTGTCGCAAAGTTCCCATCCATCCGAGCGATCCTCGCTCTTGCTGCTGCTATGGACTGGGAGGTGCACCAAATGGATGTGACTTGTGCATTTCTGAATGGTGACCTCGAGGAGGATGTGTACATGGAGCAGCCAGAGGGGTATGTGGTGGAGGGAAAGGTGGATTTGGTGTGCAAGCTTGTGAAGGCCCTCTACGGCCTGAAGCAAGCACCACGAGCATGGTACCACAAGATGGATGCGCAGCTGGCTACCCTTGGCTTTGTGCGTAGTGAAGCTGATCATGCAGTCTATGGGCGCACTCAAGAGGCAAGCCAGGTCATCATCTTGCTCTATGTTGATGATCTGCTCATTACATCTGACTCCAAGTCTCTTTTGGACGATGTGAAGCAGTCCCTTGCTGCCAGGTTTGACATGAAAGACATGGGAGAGCTCAGTTACTACCTTGGCCTTCAGGTCAAGCGTGACCGGCAGCAGCAGACTTTGGAGTTGTCGCAGAGCACATACGTGAGCGAAATTGTCAAGCGCTTCAACATGGCAGGAGCGCGCAAAGCAACAACACCACTGGAAGTGGGAGCGAAGCTGAGCATGACGCAGAATCCCCGTGGCATGCAAGAGAGCAGCCGCATGGAAGCAGTGCCGTACCAAGCAGCAGTTGGAAGCCTCATGTATGCAGCAGTCGGCACGCGCCTCGACATCAGCCAAGCAGTGGGAGAGTTAAGCAAGTTTTGCGCAAATCCGCGCGTGTCGCATTGGGAGGCGGTCAAGCGCGTGCTGCGCTACCTCGACAGCAGCAGCAGCCTTTGCCTCACCTTCAATGGCAACAACAGCCCCATCCTCATCGGCTACAGTGACGCAGATTGGGGAGGTGACCTGGACACAAGGAGGTTGACCAGTGGGTTCGTGTTTGTGCTCGGGGGAGGTGTAATCAGCTGGAGGAGCAAGAAGCAAGAGTGTGTCGCCCTCTCCTCCACCGAAGCAGAGTACATCGCCCTGAATGAAGCAGCAAAGGAAGCCGTGTGGCTGCGTAAGCTGCTTGCAAGCCTTGGACAGCAGCAGACCACAGCGACCACCATCTACTGTGACAACATGAGCGCCATTGCTCTGACCAAGAACGCCGAGTTTCACGCCCGCACCAAGCACATCGACCTGCGGTACCACTTCATCCAAGAGCTCGTGGCAAAGCAGGTGGTGCAGATCAAGTTCTTCCCTTCAAGCATGATGCTGGCAGACTTCTTGACCAAGCCGCTGGCAGCGCACCGCTTTCAGCAGCTGAGGGGACAGTGCGGACTTGTGTGATTTTTATTCTCGCAAAGTGGGAGAATGATAGATATGAGAGTGCCAGAAAGTGACAAAAATAGGTTGCTCGATAAAAATTGTCTGGCATGACAGTTGCATAGAGGATGTTTCACAGGTTCTAACGCACTTTACAGAACTCAATTTGGAATCCGTTTGAGTGAGATATGGATTTCCAAAGTTTGGAGATCATGAGTCGGGTTCAAGTGAGGACCTGAGCACTTTGAGCTCAAAAGGCGGCAGGATTATTGGCCAGGACGGCTGAGAGCGGCCTTCAAGGAGAAGAGACGGCTGGAGGACGTCTAAGAGACTTTAAGGAAGGACCAGTCCATGATTATTAGCCATGCAGGCCATGCGAGACATAATTCTCTTGTGTGACAAGGTGACTGCCGCTCATCCCGCTAGGCTAGGAGTGTGCTAGAGGGTGAGCTTTGACAGAGTGGATCTCAGTGCTCCCTAAGCCAAATGAGGCATATAAGGGCTTGTTAGAAAGCTGTGATGATTTACTTTCTCAATCAAGAGTCGATTTAGACATTCGCGTTCTCTGAAAACCTACATTTGCTTCCGTAATTTCTGTCTGTGCAACCTGCAACCCCCTCTCACAAACAGTTGGTCCTGCCTAGGCTGCTCTTAGTGAGCCTGATCACCTCCCTGAGGGCTGCCCCAGTTTCCATCACTCTCAACTTGGCTTTTTGTTCCCACCAGGACACATTTGAAGACGTTATTGACATAATCTTTGCCACCGTCACAGAAAAAAACCTTGATGCTAGATAAGGTGTTGTGTATTGATGTGGAAAAGAGTGAACAAGGAGTCTGTCAGTACCTTCACCCTTGTCCAGAACCCTAAGAACCTTGGCAAGCACTCTTCCTTAGATGAGGGAAGGAAGATGGTAGTGAAGCTGAAAACATCATCAATCAACTTGATTGAAGTGAAGAGCATCCATCATTGTGCACATCTCCTGGACCACAAAAATCTGTGTGCAAAATTTCGAGCAGCTGTGTTATATGGAAGTTTGATGCCATTCAAAATGCATTCCGATGTTGCTTTTCCATCATGAAATCCTTATCCCTCAATGCATGGGGGACCTTTGGACAGCCCGCTCACTCTGACCTAAGACGTTAAGAGTTCCAGTTTTCTGTGCAAGATAGCTAATCCTCTCAAGCCAGAGATGCACCATGACATAACCGTCCACCTATGCATTTACACACACCACACTCATGGAAACCTTGCATCAAAGTAGTGAAAACCGCCCTTCACTGAGTCACTGCATGCAAGGATACCTTCCTCCTTCAGTACGCTGATTGTCATCCCATCTAATTCCACCTTAGCCCTTCATTTCCAACTGGTATATATACATAAGTCTTGCAACATATTTTTCATCAAAATGCATGTTTGTGAATTGCACATTCCATTCATTGATGCCCAGTTTGGTGATGAGGCCCATGGTCCCCTCCCCGACCACCAAAAGATCTTCCTTGTCACCCATAAACATCCTCAGAAAGGATGATTTCTGGTAACTCAAACCACTCGTAACGGAAGGTGAGATTGTACAATACACCAGAGACAATGTACTATCAAACCGGTCCTTTTTCCTTGACTGTGGCCACAAAAAACTTCTTGGATGCTGGAGCTACACATTTGGTGGAAGATTCACCATTGCAAGAGGAAGACTCTTCCTTGAAGGAGTGTGGCAGCTTCTTTTGTTGCAATTTTTGCCTCCACGTGTAGTAGTTCCGGATATAGTCATTTACACTGCAATGGAAGCACGCTTGTTGTCCCTTTGTCAGTGTTGTGGCCATCTTTGCCTTTTGTTATTACCCTTTTTTTGCAAGTTTTTGATACTGAAAAATGCGTCTTCCATCCTTATGTTTTTGTGTGAGTGATAGAAATTTGCACTTGGAGGAGATTGTACTTCACCTCCTCAAGTTGGAGCACTCCCGAATCAACCTCCGAGGCAGTAAAAAAAGGTTGATAGCTTTGTAAGAGCCACTCCAAGAGGGAAAGAAGAAGCTTGGTTTTCCCCAATTCAAAGACTACATCTGAAATTTGTGCCGCCAAGTCCTCTGTGCGAGTGATATAAGCCAACGGTCCCCAGTGGTTGCCCACGTTATGCCTTGAACCTTCACAACACTTCCCAAGCATCACGAGAGAATTTGTGTGGGTAGATGTCATGCAGGCGTAACGTTCATGACGAGAATGGTCAATGCCCCATGGTTATCCTTCTAACAAGACACTGTCCAAGTGCCCATTGTGACTTCTCGGTCATGAATTAGGGTAGCTGACCAAGAAATCACTGTTATGTGCACCTAGACCAATGGAAAACTCAGTGTTGGTGTTCTTGTGCCTCCTTCAAGGACCTCCCAAAGCACGCGTGCCTCAGCCAGTATTTGTGATGTAATACTTCCAATTAATCAAAGCAAGAAAACCCTCAAGCTTGTCAATGATTTTGAGCTCCTTGGTCAAAGCGGCTGCCATGGCTGTTGAGGTTCTACCTTGCCTCCCTCTTGAGCTCCCACAAGCGCACTGAGGACTACGAAAGACCATGAAAAAGGACCTGACACCATTTTTTGTTTTATATGAGGCCCTACCACAGTTTGGGTGCTTGGAGCAAGATTCCCCATGTATATTACTCAATGTTGGGTCACTATCCCGCATCTGGCAACGTTGTGGGCCGGTTTTTTGCACTGAGGCACTTCTAGACCACTTGAACATGGAGTTCTAATGTACATAATGGATTTTTGGAGAAAAAAAAACAGAAATTATGCATTTTTAATGATAGCATTATTTGTGGACTGGAATGTTCTTGCACTTTGGCAAAGTGAAAGCGGTCTTAGGATATTTTGGAGAAGATGGTCAAATTAAATAATGGATTATGGACAAGAGACGTGCCTTGTGGATCTGGTGCTACTAGAGCAGGGTTAGGCCCGATTCTACACCCTGAAATCAAATCCATGCTATTTTGAGGTAAAACTTAAGGACTTGGGATATTAAAAAAAAATATTTTCTGTACTGTTGTCATGCCTTTTGACTTGCTGGATCATCCCCATACACTGGTAGGTTAAGCACTTGGATGCCAACACCCAGTACGCTACCTCCGATACCATGCTATAGGTTTTTTGCTTACTAAGTCGTGGTTCAACGGAAGGTAACTTTGCTAAGAAAAGTGCAAACACACTGAAAATGCTTTGTCGATGTTGGGAAGACAGGTGAGCGCATATGCAAGATACGAATTATCACAGTTTCAAAGTGCCCACTTAAGTTTTCCGATTTGAGAAATGGTTTTGTGGATTTAGTATGAACTCCTTACAAATTTCCATTAATATTTCCATGCACCTTGATACCTCTCATGTAGCAGAGGCTTGGCTGTCATCGGAAAAAAATGGATTTAGCCATCCAAGCGGGACTCTTGAACAGGTTCACAAACTGTGCGTCACAAATTCTGGTAGTAAGCGTGCAACCTCACCAAACAAAAAAGTTCTACTACTTGTTGAGTCACCATTGTGGTCACTAGAGAGTTTAACAAAGCATCTCTCTCCTTTTTCACTCTGCCTTTTGCCACACAGTCAAGGCAGCTTTTCACAACAACCATTCTCCACAGTGTCCCACGTTCTAAGGTAGTAAACCTCTCTCTTTTCCAAGTGATTATGTCCTCCTCCTCCTCCTCCTCCTCCTCCTCCTCCTCAACAACCTCCTCCTTCTCCTCCTATCACTCCTCCTCCACCACAACGGCCTTTTCTCCTGCTCCTCTTTTGCCTCATCCTCGTACTCCTCCTATTATTCCTCCTCCTGTTCCTCTTATGCTTCATGATCCTCCTCCTGAGACATTACC
>SZWC01004947.1:97448-118472 GCA_023375785.1 Penium margaritaceum
GGAGGGGGAGGAGGAGGAGGAGGAGGAGGAGGAGGAGGAAGAGGAGGGAGGATGAGGAGGAGGATGAAGAGCAGGAGGCGGAGGAAGAGGAGGAGGTGGAGGAAGAGGAGAAGACGGTGAGAGGTAGAGGTGGAGGAGGAAGAGGAGGAGGTCGAGGAAGAGAAATTCATCAGGTCCGACAGGAGGAGGAGTACCTGAGAACGTGCGCCAGTCCTCTAATATGGCCAGAATGGCTCGACTTGCGGCTTCCTGGTAGCCACAGAAGAGGCTGGAAGGATTTTCCAGACTAAACGATGTCCGCGAGCAAGGTTTGTCATACGTCCGTCGGCTGCATTGAATGCAAAAGGGCGTAAGGTGCTGGTGGTGATTCGTAAAGGGAAGACTTTGAGAGATCTGCAAACTCTCTTTGAACGGACGAGCTCGCATGCTTTAAACAGCAGGGGCGGCAGCGCAAACCCTAGCCCAAGCTACACTCACCCACCCCCCCTTCCCCCACCGGCGTGTGTGCTCAAGAGCAGGCCGGCAGAGCACTGGACTGCATAGGCCTACCGTATGCAGCCTACGGGAGACCACGTTGAAAACAGCCGACGTTGTTAGGAGGAGAAAGGCAGGCTGTAAGCCGACTCGCTCCCTTCCCTGTCGTAAACGAAGAGGAAGTGGCGCCGGATGTAGGATTCTGTCGTTCCCCAAGGGAAGAGCAGTGTGACAACCTGTGTCCCCATGACTGTGTGGTGTGGGGTCTTAAGAAACCACAAGTCAGCCCCCACACCCTGCGTGTGGGCCGGCAATGAAAACAGAAGCGTCGGGAAAGTTGCCCAAGTCAGACGTGGCGAGGTGGGACAGAAGTGCTGACGAAACCATCGCCGCGGTGGTTGGTCGACAAGTTCACACGGTTTCACGCGGTCAGCTGCAAAGGCCGCGTCACACGGCTTCCCGTATACTTTCTCCTATGTACTCCTACTCTCCAATTCTTCCTTCCTGTTTTACTCGCAAGTGTCGATCATTTACTACTGCAAACGTACGGTGTTCGCAACCGATTGTGGGCAAGATTTCACGTGGTCACAAAGCAGGGGAAGCATTTCGCCTCCGTCATGCCGTCCCTTGCCGCAATGGAACTGCCCGTGCTGTGAAAGCTGCCCTGGAAAAATGTTTTGTTTCCCAATGATGGGTCGGCAATTCGTCAGATACGACAAAAACGTGCAAGAGCGCCTGTAACTGTTTGCCATCCTTCCTCAAGATGGTGCTCCTGGTGTGAGTCACGCGGCCACGGCTGGAAACGTGCAGCTACTGATCTTGCGTTTCAACATTTCGGACTGCATTTCGGAATGTGGACAAGCTTACTTTGGCAAGCAACAGATTGGACAACCCGCGTTCAAGGTTCATCAATCTGGACGGCTGCCCAATCCAACAGGTGGTGAACTCGGTCGATGGGTAGGATTGGACGGTCCACGTCGGTCCGATGACAATGGTCCGGATGGTAAGTCGGACGCAGTCACTGAGATTCTAAAATGGACGAGTAGTTGCTTCCGACGATCCATCTAGGCCGTTGCGTTGTCCAGCACAAAGTCGCTCCAAACTCTCTTCTGAGCGACTTTGAAGGTCCAATTCTACCGATCAGCTGAGTTCACCACTGGTACTATTTTGAAGCTGTCCGAAATGTGGATATGCAAAATCCTTGGCTGCACGTTTGCATCCGTGCCCTTGTCTCACGATCTTTCTCTAGCTGACAACGGAGCAGGTAACCTTGCTGTCAACCGATATCTTGATTTCTTGTTCCCCGCAGGTGACATGAAAGAGGTCGTGAGCCTTGCACGGTGGCTACGATCTCCGTTGTAACGCAACGCACGTCTAGAAAAAGAAATTGTGAACACCGTGCGACAGTGCGTTGCTCCTTCCCTCAACTTGTGCTAACGAGTACGCAAGAGTTTCGCGCGCAGCAGAAGGTTGAAGGAGAGCCGTCTCTGGCTCAGGTCCACGGCAGTGTCGGCGTTTTCTTCGCTTCCGTTCAACGCCTTTCTTTGCGGTTCCGTGAACCATATTTTAGTGCCTCCGTACCCAGGATAGACATGCACCATGCCTTGTCTATGTCACATGGTCAAGGCTTATCGCATACCGCTTCTCGTCCACAGTGAAAAAAAATTACGAACAGATGGATCCGACTTTTGACGCATCCAACGATCAATAGCAATAAGCTATTGGAAGAGGACCACCATCTGTCTTCAAGCCGATCACGTGGCCTTCTGTCTGAGAGCTGAGAGCAATCCCTGCATCTCATCTCCAGTAAGTCTTTGCTGGTGGCCGACGTGGCCGGTCACTGGTTTTGTGGGAGGAAAACGTAATAATAGCAGGGTTTTGAAAAGGGCACGCAAAAATGTCACTTTCCTGTCGGGGCACCCAAAAATGTCACTTTTTCTGCGGGGCACGCAAAAATGTCACTTTTTTGGAGGGGCACGCAAAAATGTCACATTTTCGGAGGGGCACACAGAAATGTCACAAAACGATCCTGTCACTTTCCGGAGGGGTACACAAAAATGTCACGTTCGACGTGGTTGCGCCACATCAGCATTAGATTCATCGACGCACATTTTTCTAATATTCATCATTTTTCGTTCTTTCTCTCACTGTAAAAAGTAGACAACTGATCCTTTCGCGAAGATAGAAGTTAGCACTTAAAGATTCTCACAGGACAAAACAGGACCCGAATTGCGAGTCCTACTCTTTGTCGCTCGCTTGATCATGCCTTGGTCAACCTTTCGCTCCTCTTTCCTTTTTTCCGAAAACGCAGAAATAGCATGGTTTGTGAAAGGGCACACAAAAATGTCACATTTCACATGTGCACACAAAAATGTCACTTTTTTCAGAGAGACTAAAAAATTTCAAATTTTCGGCACATGAAATTACCTTCTTCTAAACATGTTCCTTGTTAATATTTCCAACACTTGTGTTGAATCAATGCTCCTCAAACACATCCAAGAGTGTCCCTATATCGATTAGAATTCCATTATCCACACTTCGTCGAGAAGCTTGCGAGGGGAATATTTTCCTTGTACGTTATCGTACATGACTATTTAATACATTATTATGGTGCCACACAATAGGGGTATATTTTTGTGAAATTGCTTAGAGTCCATATGTGACATGTGGAAGCACTCAAAAAGAGCATACATTTGCAGTCGGTTTGCTTAGAACGAGTTGTCCAATCAAAATGATATGCATGGGACATAGCAAGATCGACATGTCATAGCATATGTCAACAGATGCATGTGAGCAATTGGTTCAACGACTTAAGCTTAGCAATGTGACGATAACATCTGTCACACATACATGCAATCTACGGCTTCTACATGCGTCGTGAACGCATGAGAGCCATATGTCGCTGACATTTGTCAAACGAGTATGGCTCTCGTGCGTTCACGACGCATGCAGCAGCCGTAGATTGCATGAATGTGTGACAGATGTTATCGTCACATTGCTAGGCTTAAGTCGTTGAACCAATTGCTCACATGCATCTGTTGATATATGCTATGACATGTCGATCTTGCTATGTCCCATGCATATCATTTTGATTGGACAACTCGTTCTAAGCAAACCGACTGCAAATGTATGCTCTTTCTGAGTGCTTCCACATGTCACATATGGAATGTAAGTAATTTCACAAAAAATATACCCCTATTGTTTGGCACCATAATAATGTATTAAATAGTCATGTACGATAACGTACAAGGAAAATATTTCCCTCGCAAGCTTCTCGACGAAGTGTGGATAATGGAATTCTTATCGATATAGGGACACTCTTGGATGTGTTTGAGGAGCATTGATTCAACACAAGTGTTGGAAATATTAACAAGGAACATGTTTAGAAGAAGGTAATTTCATGTGCCGAAAATTTGAAATTTTTTAGTCTCTCTTTGAAAAAGTGACATTTTTGTGTGCACATGTGAAATGTGACATTTTGTGTGCCCTTTCACAAACCATGCTATTTTTGCATTTTCGGAAAAAGGAAAGAGGAGCGAAAGGTTGACCAAGGCATGTTCAAGCGAGCGACAAAGAGTAGGACTCGCAATTCGGGTCCTGTTTTGTCCTGTGAGAATCTTTAAGTGCTAACTTCTATCTTCGCGAAAGGATCAGTTGTCTACTTTTTACAGTGAGAGAAAGAACGAAAAATGATGAATATTAGAAAAATGTGCGTCGATGAATCTAATGCTGATGTGGCGCAACCACGTCGAACGTGACATTTTTGTGTGCCCCTCCGGAAAGTGACAGGATCGTTTTGTGACATTTCTGTGTGCCCCTCCGAAAATGTGACATTTTTGCGTGCCCCTCCAAAAAAGTGACATTTTTGCGTGCCCCGCAGAAAAAGTGACATTTTTGCGTGCCCCGCAGAAAAAGTGACATTTTTGGGTGCCCCGACAGGAAAGTGACATTTTTGCCTGCCCTTTTCAAAACCCTGCTATTATTGCGTTTTCCTCGTTTTGTGGCTGAGAGCGAGCCGGTTCGTGCTGGAAATGCTGCGCGCATCACACGCTCTCGTCCTTAGCGCCAGCAGTGCAGGTTTGTGCGTCGGACTTCTGATAGCTTCGGACTTTCAACGGTTCAACCCTGCACTGCTGTGCGTCCAGGTTCAATGAAACGCACCTTCAGAATCTTTTGTCGATGTCAGGAATTCCATGCGGGTGTTCCGCAACGTTTTTTTGTTTGGCTTGGCAGGTCTGTTTCATACAGCTTCTGACACATTTTCGGGGTCGGCTCGCTACATTCTGTGTCGTGCGTGTTTGCTGGCTGTATGGCCATTGTTGTGGAGAGAGTCCCGGCCGAGTACCTCCACGACAGATTTACAGTACAAACTGTCAGGATTGGTAGCAAAACCGATGTAGCACGGCCCGGCCTCTCCTCATGGCTTGAACAGGTCCCTAGCCTGTGGGCAATTGGATGGGATGGATTGAGGGTCGGAGACCCTCAATCACTACGACTTTTGGGCCAATGGGCCAAGCTTCCCATACCAATTTGCTACATTGGTACCAAAGCACCAGGGTTTGAGTCCCTCTGTGGACGCTGGGTCCACTTCTAGATGGGAGGAGTGTAGCGCGGGCCGGCCTCTCCTCATGGCTTGAACAGGTCATTGGCCTATAGGAGATTGGATGGAATGGAATGAGGGTCGGAGACCCTCAGTTACCGCGGTTTTGGCCCAATACGCCAGATTTCCCGTTCCAATTCAATATAGAAGATGTATCGACACATTCAACTTTTCAATTTCCACTGTTGTAAACACATGTAATTCCGATAGCTACAATTGAAGAAACTTCACCCTTTGGACGACTACAAAACAAGCTTCCACATTTGTAGTTTTCAATTGCAGTCGCCCAGAACCTCCAACCGCGACCACGACTGAGGAAGGCCGGTTGTTGCAAGGTTGATTCCTACAGCAATGATTGGAGGCTCGACGCATTTTTTCCATGCTGTCGTGGCCCTCCTTTCCCATGGTGGCCGTCAAGATTAGACCCACATGTATGCATTTTTTTAAGAGAGTGCCCATAACATTTTTTTGGCGAGAGGGAACGGATTCGGCACCATTCGATACAAAGAAGAAGTTGCAAAACATCGCTTTAATGAATGCACTTTTGGGCGACGCAATAGCCGACTCTGGAGAATGGCCAATCTACCATTGATTTGGAGTATTTTTGCCAGGTATCTAATCAATTTTGACTACACCAAAAATGTTTTTGCAGAAACGTTTGGCAAGCTTAACTCTGCCTTTGTTGAAAGAGAACCTCCCAGGCTCCGCGCTAGCGGGACCTTGGAGGTGCCCGAACTTTAGTAAAACCACGACCCCCGAATCTTATCAGGGGAGTTTTCTAAAGTTTTTTTCTTGTAAGGTTTAGAGGGATAATTCGGGTATATGACAAAAATATCATGAGTCAACGCCTGAGAGGTAAAATACGGAAATTAAGCTTGTACATGGTGTCCCACTTCAGGCCACGTATGGGTGTGCTCTCATTTGCCGTTCCAAAGGTCCTCTGCTACGTCTGGAAACATCCCAGTGTTGCTATGATGAAAAGATGAAATTTTTGGACAGCCAATGAATGTGGACTCCTACTTCGACAGGATGGTGGATCCCCGACGGTTAGGATATATTCTCTCTTGGTCGAATGATCCTAGTTTTCTATCCAGTGAAGCAGTACGATCGACGGTGAATGTCGTTAAAGACAAGGAAGGACCAGAGAAGTTAATGTTTTATGCTCAACAACGACCTAAATCTAACATCAGAGAATTGGCTTTGCTTATCCTGGACATGCATCCGAGGGTGGATTCTGGCCATGGAACAAAGCACAAAACTCTTTAACTGCATTGTTGGTGTACTTGTTGCAGAATGTCGATCCAATCATTCTCTGTGATGCCCAGGCTGCTCCCTCGATTGTCTGTAATGTGTTATGTTTGCCTCATTTGTCAGCCCTATTCGGATATTTCCAGACGTAGCCCTCAACTTGGAGAACTGGTCTTCATAAATACCCATAGTTGATGTGTTCAGGGCTTCACAACAAGTAGCTTAGTGATATGCACTAGATAAAGTCCCATTTTGATACTCTCAAGCAGAGTACTCATCATGGACAGTCGACTCGGTTCCCGCGTCTGTAAAAGAAAAAAACAACTCCCTATTTGGCATAGTTGGACACCTTCACGTTTTGATCACCTTATACAACATGAAAAGTCGTCTTGGACTCAAAGTGGACCAGAAACAACTATCCTTTTCCGAATACTGGTGTGTCACTCGGCTCGAGCGTATCAAAATGATCTCTAATCTTTGGCACGTAGTTAGGATGTGAATATACAAGAAGAGGACCTACTTGGGGTGTCACGATATGCTAGCAATGTCCTCCAAACTACACGACCTCGACATCAAGCTGCTCGGCCAAGGTTGGTCGTTCGCAAGAGAGCGGTCGACAATCTACCGTGGTGGTGTAGTTACACCATCGATGTCAATGTCGTAAATGTTTTAGGATAGTGGTAAATTATGTTAACAGGTCCTAAGTGGCTTATATTTTGGTTGAAACATTGCCTTCGTGGTGGTTAACCCTGGCCTACATCTCACGATTGGAAAGTTCAAGGAATTGAATACCCTACGTTTCATGTGATTTATGTCACATCGGGATAAGTGCCTAAGGAACTCTATTCCTTGGGGTATGTGGGATTCGTTCTTTGGCCTTGACCCACTAACGTCCACCATCAAAGGTGGTTCCAACCAATGGTCGGGACCACTAATTAAGGGGGTTTACAAGCAGCTCAATGAGCTACTTATGGAATTATCCATCCCGTCCGTGATAATGTTTTTTTCGTCGTACCGAATGAGCTGGTTGGACTTGACAGTCTGCTTTGCAAGTTACTAGGCGACTAATTAGGAACTTGATAGCTTCTGTTTTATTGCAGTTGTGCAGTGTGTTTGGGTTATAGAGGTGTAGGATATGTCAATTGTATAGTCTTTTAGGTGTTTGCGGTTTGCAACATAAGAGGGGATTCTTGGAGTCCTTGTTGTTCCTATGCTAATTTAACACCTGAGTTTCCATATCTCATGGGAGGTTGTGGCCTGGAGGAGGTGCCACCATTGGTTCCTCTCGGATGTATGGTGGAAAGTGAGAGTGGTGGTTGGGGTGTGGCATATGAAGGATGCGTTGGGATAGTGCGATGGTTGGGATAGTGCGATGTGGATTGGTTGAAGGTTACTGTGCTCTTAAAAGGCGTGTTCTAATTATTTTGTGTGGTGGTAATAGAAAGCACAAATGTGGGCGGAGAGACTTTAGGCATTCTCTTACTTGAAGGCAACATTGTGTCATGTGCAGCGTGATGTCTTTAGGTTTGGAGGGTATGATATCATTTTTATGAGTTGTTGGAGGAAGCGGTTAGGATTTGTGGGGGGGTGTGGCCATATGAACCACAAGGTAAGCGGTTTGAGGAATATGTGGAGAATGTGTTTGTAGAGTTTCCCAAAAGTGGGTTGTCTGGTGGCTAGATGCCAGGAGGGATTTGTTGTCTTGTTGCTGAAACTCTGAACTGTGCTGTCCCTGATATGCATCAGAGTACACTTAATGAGGTGGAAGATAGTTTCTTGAGGTGCAAGGGTGAGGAAAGAGTCAGCGTTAACGATGAGAGGTTTGACAATGAAGTGGTTTGTGGTGTGAATAACTTTGTGCATAAGGGCAAGGGCTTGGTGAGTGTTTGATATAGGGCACCCGTGTTTGTTGTGTCCGATGACTGTGATATCTCTGTTTGTTAGTGATGAGACCTAGTCAGCAGGCATACAAGACATTACTTTGGTGAGGATTCTGGCATGTTACCAGAGAATTTTGCCTACTTTTCATCCTCCGGTTGTTGTTCGAAGTGGGATGCTGCTTCTAGAAGTATGTGTTTGAGTTGTATCTCATTGTCAACGAGGAAAAGTTTTGATTTGGCTTGCCAGATGGACATCTTCCTGGTTTTGTGATAAAATGGCTGAATGTACGTACTCCTGGAGGAGTTCTAAGTCTTTTAGCACTGTGGGTAAATAAAGGTCTCACTGAGCAAAAACGTTTTTAGGATTGTCTGCCAATGTGAGTGTCACCATTTGGTTTGGTCTGGTTTGGTGCGGAGGATGTGAGGGTATGACTGGAAGAAGTGGCCTTTGTTGGGGAAGCTTTGTGAGTGGCACGCAACGTCTTCCCACATGTTTGAGTAGTGCTAGAGACATTTATATGCCAAGAGGGCACTCTGTGCTTGAAGCACAGTGGGTGGCGAAAGCATGCCAAACCCACCTTTGCCTGTTGGGGTGATGGCAATGTTCTTCTTCATGGATCGGAGTGTGCTCTCTTTGGAAGGGGAAGAGAAAAGGAACTTTCTGACAGGTGCAAATGTCTCATTGTAATCCATACCCTCAGTTTGTGCACATCCCTTTGCAACCATCTGGCTTTGTACCTGAGCACCTTACCATCCACACATCGCTTGCTCCTGAAGATCCAACGGTACCCAATCACCCGGCTGCCGCGTGGAGCTTCCTCGAGGGTCCATGTGTCGTTCTTCTTGAGTGCACCATACTCCTCGTCTGCTGTTGCACGGCAATCTGCCGCCTCAGAACTGCGCATGGCTTCAACAAATGTGTCTGGGTCATCGGTAACGGTGAGGAAGAGGAGCTTAAAGTCCAAGGACTCCGTTGCTGGTGAAGCGGTGCACAGGTTCAACCACTCCCCTTGCTGCGTCTGCTTCTTTACAAGCCTCTCGGACTGCCGTAGCTGCACCTCAATGTCCTTCACACCTTTGTTGATTCGTGAGGACCGTCATGGCAGCTGCTATATGTTTCTTTGTTACTCCTCCTTATCAGATACGGCTGCTGGCTCCTTCTCCTTCTCCAATCCCTCCACCTCCTTGTTGACGCCGCTATCACCGCACTCTTCCGTACCACCCTCGTCTGCTACCTGCTCTTCTCCCACTTCAGGTACATGTTTGGGAGCAAGTGGAATTGCAGACATAGGGCTCCAACTCCAACCCTTCACGTCCTCTTGAAAGACCACATCATGGCTGCGGATGATCTTGCATGCACTAAGGTTGTAGAGGCGGTATCCCATGGTGTCAAAGCTGAGGAAGGCGGCCTTCACTGACTTTGCGTCCAGCTTTTTATGGTTGCCGGCAGACAAATGCACAAATGCACCACACCCGAAGACTTTCAGGTGCGTCACTGTTGGCTTGCGTCCCGTCCACGCCTCTTCCGGTGTCATCAACGTCACGGCGTGCGTAGGGATACGGTTTTCAGGTACACAATGGTGTTGACCGCTTCTGCCTAAAATGTTGGTGGGAGCTCCTCGTCTTTGAGCATACTGCGAACGTGCTCCATGAGCATGCGGTTCGTGCATTCATCCACGTCGTTCAGCTGTAGTGTTCCAGATGGGATGACCTTGTGTCTGATCCTATGATGCTTAAGGAAGGTGCATAAGTTCTTGAAGAGGTACTCTCGTCCACCATCGGTGCGAAGCACCCTCAACCGCCTGCCACTCTCAGTCTGTGGAGCAGCAATCCACACCTTGCAAGCATCAAAACACTCATTCTTTCCAACCAGGATGAACACCCACGACTTCTTCGACTTGTCATCAATGAATGTGAAAACGTACAACTTGCCGGACAAGGAATGTGATCGCATGGGATTGTACAAATCAGAGTGAACGAGTGAGAGCTCAGCCATTCCCTTCCCTTCCCCGGTGAAAGGAGAGCGGTCTTGCTTCCCTTCAATGCAGCTCTCACAAGCCAATGCACCAGGTTGATTCAACCCCTTGAGCTCCAGGCTATGGACCATGTACTGCATGGAGATGATGGCACCAAAGCCGAGGTGACCGAGCCGGTGGTCCCACAGGCCGATGTTGAGTTTTCCCTCTCTTTCTACCAACAATGAGTCGGCTTCCTTCTCCAATACAACATAGAGGTGGCAAAGGCTATCTTCCTTGTCCGCTTTTACAAGCATGCAGCCTGCACGGGCAGAGATGGTGCAGCTACCATTCGCAAAGCAAACCTGCATGCCTTCCGAGATGAAAGAGGAATCAAAGAGGAATTTAGCTGCCAGCCCCAAAACATGGAGCAACCCCTTCACACGACGTTCCATGTGCTTACCCTCAAGCACAAAATATAATCTCAACCTCCCCAACCGCCATTTGCACATGATTATCCCCCATGTTCACCCAAGGAGGCTCCATGGCAGTGTAGACAACGAGCCACTCTCGGGAACACGTCATGTGCCGCGTGGCTCCCCAGTCGATGATCCTGAAGAAGGCGATGTTTTCGGAGATGTGCAGGATCCGGATGGTGGTCACGAATCTACTCTCCCAATCCGTTGTATTCGCGGAAGCGTCGGACTGTTTTCCTCCTCTCATTCCAATCGCAAGGTCCGCCTTCTTCTTCAAGCATTCGCGCGCCCAATTGCCTGGCTTCTTGCAGTTGTGGCAGGTCCCCTTTTTCTTCCCTCGTCTGCCGTTATCCCTGGTTGGTGCAGCACCACCCCCATGACCAGAGTTGGTGATGAGAGTGACGCCCAGTCCGCTTCTGTCCTTTTCTCCCTTGCGCCGCTCCTCCTCAAACAGGAGGCTCTGATCCACATCATTGAGGGAGAGCTTGTTGCCACACTGGTTCAGGGTAACAATGAGAGGAGTGTAGCTACTAGGAAGGCCAGAGAGGATGGTTAGCATGATCACACGCTCCTTGAAATGGTCCTCAATCGCAACAAGTTGGTCAGAGAGAGACTTCACCATGCTGATGTAGTCAGTAGTGGATCCGGACTCATCCAACTTCACAGTGTGAAAGCAACAACGCTGCATGTTAATGAGGATTGAATTGGAATCATAAGTCGAATCAAGCCCTTTCTAAATCTCTTCTGACGTGAAGATGCCACGGATGCGGAGTTGATGTCGTTCGGCGAGGTAGAGGTAGATGGTGGCGAGGGCGCGGTCACGCTTCTCGCAGCGGGTACTGGCCTCACCAGGTGAGAGAGAGGACTCAGCTGGTTCCTTCTCACTCGCATGGCTCCAGAGTCCCTTCTCCATCAGCACCATCTTCATGTTGTTGTTCCACTTGAAGATGTTCTCGACTTTAAACTTGGCGATGCTGGCCACCATAGAAGCAAATGTCGCTCTAGTAGTGCAATGTTCAGCTTACAAACAACTCTCTCACACAACACGATGCAAGGAATGCTTCAAGGATGAGGCAATGCCTTGTTCTTATTCTGGTACCACTGATGGAAACTGGGACAGCCCTTAGGGAGGTGATCAGGCTCACTCAGAGCCGCCTAGGCAGGACCAATTGTTTGTGAGAGGAAGTTGCATGTTGCACAGACAGAAATTATGGAATCAAATCTAGGTTTAGAGAGTGCTCGAATTATGAATGGACTATTGAGTGAGAAATTTAACCATCACAGCTTTCTAACGAGCCCTTATATGCCTCATTTGGCCAAGGGAGCACTAAGATCCATTTTGTCAAAGTTGACCCTCTAGCACACTCGTAGTGTAGCGGGATGAGCGGCAGTCACACTGTCTTGCATGAGAATTATGTGTCCAATGACCCACACGGCCAATAGACATGGACTGGTCCTTGATTGAAGTCTACTGGAGGCCCTCCAGCCGTCTTTTCTCCTTGAAGGCTGCTCTCAGCCGTCCTGGCCAATAATTCTGCCGCCTTTTGAGTTCAAAGTGCTGAGGTCATCACTTGAACCCGACCCATGACGTCCAAACTTTGGAAATCCAGATCTCACTCAAATGAATTCCGAATTAAGTTTCGTAAAGTGCGTTGGAACTTGTGAAACATCCTCTATGCAAATTGTATGCCAGATGAGTTTTATCAGGCAACATAGTTTTATCAACCATTTTGTCACTTTCTGGCACCCTCATATCCATCAGGTTCAGCGTCAGGCAACAGTCAAGGGCGTTCACGTGTTGATGTTCCATGGATTGTGTACTGGCATTCTGTTTGTTTGCCTCATTGTCTCACTGCCTGTGGTCAGCAGCTCCTGCCGCACTCCGCTATTGCTGATGTCAGCCGTGTTCCTACGTCTGTCCGCGTGTCGTGTGGCTTCTGGATCCTTGACTCCGGGGCCACCCACCACATAACTTTTTCCACTCTGGCTGCAGCCAAAATCTCCCAGTTGAGGGTGTTAGTCCGACTTATTGTGCTCGGGGAGGGAGCTATTTTTGCCAGACGTGCTGTATGTGCCCTCTCTTGAGCTGATTCAGCTCTCTGTTACGACTCTCGATGACCGAGGCATGGACTTCTCCTCTAGCCATAGCATTGAATCTGTGTTGCATCATAATACTGGCCACATTTTACTTTGTGGTGAACGCTGTGATCATCTGCTTCGTGTTCCCTCCTTTGCGCCTGGCCCTGCCACAACTTTCCTCGTGCCCGTTGCACGCTCCCTCTTCCCAGCGCACACATAGTTGCTGCACCACCTCCTCTGCCACATCCACACTACTGCCATTGACAGCTTGCATTGTGACCAGCCTACTCATGGTCTTGATGCCTCCACCTTTCCTGTGCTTAGAGGAAGATACACCGGTCCTCATTCTCCACATCTGAATCTTGTACCACACATCCCCTTGACCTCTTGCATGCTGATGTCATGGGAACCCTTGCTCACGATTCCTTGAGGGAGTTTGGTCGCTACAATCCTTTATCTTACAAATTAAATTTCTTGCGTGCGCTGGGTCTTTGCCTTCCGGCAGAAGAGTGTTCCACCCTAGAAACCTGGATTCCCCAGGCTAAACTTGCATGTGGTCGCCATTTGCGAGTCTTTTATTATGATAATGGTGGTGAATTCATGGGACCTATTGCTTTCTTTTTTTCTTCCAGCGGGGTGTGTATGGAGCTGTCAGCTCCCTACACACCCCAACAGAATGACGTCTTCAAATGCTAGAACCAGACTCTTGCTGATGGTGTCTGCACTCTTTCGAGTGCCTTTGTCCTACCACCGCTCTTCTCCTTTGAGGCCATGAAATTTCATGACCTGGGTTTGGAACCGTGTTCCTCACGGCCCTCTTCCTCATTATGTCACCCCCTTTGAACGATGGTGTGGTCACCAGGTAGACTTGCGTCTTCCTTGTGTCTGGTGTTACGTAGCTGCCGTCTGGCTCCCAGAGGACCTTTGGGAAAAAAAACATAGTTTTTGTGCACATCTCTTATCTTCCTTGGTGTTTCTGCCATGTCCAATGCTTGGCGCTTATGGGATGCTGATCGATCACGAGTCATCAAATCACGTGATGCTCTCTTCTTTGAGGATGTATTTCCTCGTGACTTGTCCGGTATCGCCCCACCCTCCTCTCTCTCCTTGCTCCGTCGTCTTGGAGGGTGGCTCTGTCTGAGCTGCCGGTCTCAGGGACCTTCTTCCTCCTCCGCTGGCACAACTCTCCATGCTGATCCTCCTTCTTATTCTCAGTCATCACCTGCCCCTTCCACTGATAGTGATTCTTCTAACCTGTCCTCCTCGTCCACCGGCCGCACCCTCCACAGAGTAGTCGCTGGTCTCCATGTCCTTTGTGTCCTCTAAGTCGGCACCCACCAGTATCCCGGCACAGTCCCCTGTGCATGCCACTCCTGGCTCACCTCCTACGTCTACGTCATAGACTACAACAACTTCTGATGCCTCATAACCACCTCCTGAGTCTCAGATCCCTACTCTCGGCCCTGATCCATACACATGCGGAGGAAGGCTCCACTCTCTCCTTCAGCATTCTGTTTCTCAACCCTCTCAAACCTCTTAGCATCGCACACGCTCTACTACATCATCCTCTACCGGTGGCCCTCCTGCCAGATCCACTGGTCTCGATGCACTCGGCCTTGCTATCAATATTTTCCACCCCAATTCTGTGATAGGATATGCACTCGTGGCTCATGAGTTTCATAACGGTCTCAAGGCCTTTGTCGCTGGCTATGTCACAGCATACTTTGTGGCCAGTGGATTGCCCACACTCCCTTCACAGCCTACCAGAATTTGGCAGGCTCGTGAGGCGGCTAATGTTGACCTTTGAGAAAAGGCCATGCAAGAGGAGCTGAGTTTCCTCAAGGAACACGATGTCTTTGTGGTCCTTCCAACTGGTTGCATAGTTGTCTCGGTTTGCTGGGTCCTTCGGTGAAAGCTGAAGCCTGACGGCAAAGTTGATAGGTACAAGGCTCGGCTCATAGTCCAGGGGTTCTCTCACATTCTTGGGATTGAATTTGATGAGACAATTTCTCCAGTCGGGCGGTATACCATTGCCATGCTCTTGTGAGTCGGGTTGCCCAACATGACTGGGAACTGGAGCAGATGGACGTCAACAAAGCATTTTTGCATCGACAACTTGATGAGGAGATCTACATGGTACAGCCACCGGACTTCACCGAAGCCAAGAACAAGGTATGGTGACTGCACAAGGCCGTGTATGGGCTCAAGCTGTCACCGCGCTGCTGGAACATGGAGATCTCCTCCACTCTTAAGAGAGGTGGCTATCATTGTACTATTGTAGACCCAGCACTATGCATCCTCAGTATAAGAGTGTGTACTCTCTGGAGGTTAAGCCTTGTGGAGAGTACACTCGCATTGGAAAGACAACTTTGGAGATAGTCTGGAAAATAGAACTAGAAAACATAGGTTATGACAGGTTGATTACACTGAGAAATGTACAATGCATTTATAGTCTTCGGTCGGCTGGTCCTGGCCCTTGTCTACTGCTCCCCTTACTTGTTACAACAAGTACTTGCTCCTAAACCCGGTGCTCTCCTTGCACTTGAACCTGGTGCTCTACTTGCACCTAATGCCTAGTGTGAGAAGTGCTCAACTGTCGATCATCTAGATCGATGGTCCATCTTGTCTCTTGGCGAGCCACCGCGTTAGCTCAACGCCTCCCGGTGGTGGGTGCAGTCGCCTTGTTGCACACTCCACAGGTGGTATTGCGATCCTCGTACAGTCAAAGTCAACAGAACTGTTGTTGCCATTGACTGTGCGCACTGTTGGGGACCTAACCTCCTCAGGGACCCCTCAGCAGATAGCATGCTTCACACGCTATGCACCAAGAGGGGGAAGCCACCCTCATGTAGCATGTTTGGAATGCCACACGAGCTGCAAGCAAGATAGTCCCTTGCTTGCTCGCTTGCTTGCTTGCTCCTCCTCCTCCTCCTTGCGTCCACAGCCAAAAGGAGTTGCGCTCGACCGCGACCTGAATTTTAAAAAAAAAATGGAGAATGGGCCAGATGTTCCCAAAATGGAGGTGAGACCCCGAGTATGCAAGAAAAACAGGGGCATCGTGTTACATTCCCCCCCCCCCCGTTGGNGACCGCGACCTGAATTTTAAAAAAAAAATGGAGAATGGGCCAGATGTTCCCAAAATGGAGGTGAGACCCCGAGTATGCAAGAAAAACAGGGGCATCGTGTTACATTCCCCCCCCCCCCCGTTGGAGGCGCGACATGTCGGCATGCCTGAGATACTACTGGAGGACAGAGTTGGTACCCCCAATCTTGAGGTTAGCTTCTGGTTCTCGTGCCACTGTACCAGAAATTCAAGCCGACGTCCCCTCTGGCGGTCCGCCATAATCTTCTCCACCTCAAACTCCTCACTTCCTTCAACTTGGACTGTGGAGCTGTCCCGCGATCCTGGAAGAAGGTATTGGAGAGTAATCGACACAAAGCCGGGAGATGTAGAACACCAGATCAATGGTGTAGTGAACTGGCCGCTCCAACTTGTAAGATGCGGTTGACCGCTTCTCCAGAATGCGGAACGGATCCACCCATCGCGGCTTGAGCTTCGGGCTTCTAACTCCCAGCAGCTGCATGTTGGCAGAATTTAGCATCACCTGATCGTAACTCTTTCATATATCGATGCTTATCAGCCTGAAGCCTTTTGCTGCTTCTGTGCCTTCAATAGCCATTGCCGCACCACGTCCCATGTGGTAGCAAACCCATCACAAATCTGCTGCATAGCCAAAAGAGATGCTACCGTGGCAAAGGTGGTTGGGCTCAGTGGGTGGTGGTAATAAACCACCTCAAACGGTGACTTCTCTGTTGATGCTGACACCGTTGAGTAGTAGGCAAACTCTGCCACTCTGAGCTTCTCCTCCCAACCCTCTCCATTCAGTGGAAGCATGCTCCGTAGCAGCTGCTCCAAAGTCTGATTTGTGTCCATTGCTCTGTGGGTGGTATACTTTGATGAGCTTCACCCTCGTGCCCAGCTTCCCCATGAGATCCCTCCATAACTGTGAAGTGAATCGTGGATCGCAATTGGAGACCACCGACTGCGGCACTCCATGTAGCTTGATGACATGACGGAGGAGATATTGAGCTGTCCTTGCAGCCATGATAATTTCAAGACACGCAACGAAATGTGCAATCTTGGAGAACCGATCACCCACCACCAACACCGTGTTGGTACTCTCCTGAGTCATAGGCAATCCACAGATGAAGTCAAGTAAGATGTCTATCCATGGCCTCAAGAATAGGCAATGATTGCAGCTCTCCAGGTGGTCTGGTCCTCAGTGCCTTGATGTGTTGGCACAAATTGCAGCTGCTCACAAACCTCTTGTAGTTAGTCGCCATTGAAAACCACCAGTATTGGCGTGCCAAGGCTTTGAGCATGAGAATAGGTTTCGTGCGCCTCCTCTAGCAGCAAGTGAATCAATGGCGCATAGTCCGGGACGACAATTTTCTGCTCTTGCTCCCCTCGCCAAAATTCTCCATCCCACGTTGCGTCTTTCAATGCACCCTTCCTAAAATCCCTGTCCACGCCATAATCGTGTTTGAATAGGCTATGCATAAGTGGAGATCCCATAAGCACTGAGATGGCATCAAGGTTCAACTCTGGCCTCCTCAACAAAGGATCTCCGGGGTTCAACTTCCTAGGCTTGTACTGTATTTCATAGTCAAAACTTCCTTCCAAGAACTCCATCCAGTGAGTTTATCAGCGACTATAGTTCGGCTGCGTCTTCAGGTACTTCAAGGCGTAATGATCCGTGAAGACCACGCGACACTCTGACTCAAGGTAGCACCTCCAGTGCTTCAAGGCATGGATCAAGACTAACATCTCCTTTTTATGGATTTTTTAGTTTAGCTGTGCACCTTGTAACTTGGAAGAGGCGTACACAATTGGCTACGTCCCCTTTCCGTTATCATGCATCAGCAGTACCCCAATGGCATAGTCGCGTCTGTCGCCCAGACATACTCCTTGGATGAATCCACATGCACCAGGACCGGAGCGTTACACATTGCAGACTTGAGTTCTTTAAAGCTCCTCTACTCCTTCGTGCTCCATTCCCACTGGTGATCCTTCCTTAGCAGCTGAGACAATGGTGCACCCTTCTTTGTGTACCCCCAAATGAACTTCTGGAAGTAGTTTACAAATCCCAGGATGTCATGCACACACTTTGGTATAGGCTAATAACTTACTGCTTCCACCTTCTGTGGATCTATGCGGAGACCCTTGCCACTCACAATCTTCCCATGGAACTCCACCTCCATTTTCTAGAACTCACACTTGGAGAGCTTGGCAAACAACTTTTCCCTTTGAAAAATATCTAAAACCTGTCAAATATGTTGTTGATGCTCTTACAGATTTTGAGAGTAGATGAGCATATCATTGAGGAACACCATCACAAACTGGTCAAAATGAGGGTGAAAAAACTGTTCATGAGACTCATAAACGTTGTAGGAGTGTTGGTCAACCCAAACTGCATCACGAGGTACTCAAAATAGACGTACCGCGTCCAAAATGATGTCTTCTCCACATCCTTCTCTGCAATCCGGATCTGGTGGTACCCCGAGCGCAAGTCAATCTTGGTGAATAACTGCGCTCCCTTCGGCTGGTCAAATAGCCCTCAACCCTTGGCAATGGATACCGGCTCATGTTTCTATTGTAAATCCCTGCGCGGTAGTCCACGCACATCTGCAGCTCCCTTGTCCTTTTCTTTATTAAAGGGACCAGTGTGGCATACGGAGACACCGATGGCCTGATGAACCCCTGCGTGTTCAACTCCTCGAGCTGCTTCTTTAGCTTGCCAAGCTCATTGTTGCACATGTGATCCACAGCACGCACCGTTGGAGTTGCTCCTGGAACGAGCTCAATTTCATGATCGATGTCACGTTTTGGTAGGAAACCCTTCGGCAGCTCAGCAGGAAATATGTCATTGTCTCTGTCTAACACACCCTTAATACCTTCCGACAGGTCCATTGCTGGTGCTTTCTGCTGTGCTCCCACTTGTTGCTTTGCCTCTACTGCCAATACTTCCACCACTTCAGTTTCTTCCTTCTGCCTCATCCACACAAGGTACACTTGGTCCCCCTTGTGCTGAAATCACTTAAGCTCCACGTAACTCAATTGCGGCACCTTGCCTGCCTTGGAAACCCTGCTCCTCAGTCCACAGCGGTTTAACAATCCGTTATCCACCTCTCTTCACTTGCACCTGGCTGAGCACCCAATCCACATCAAGATTCTACCGGTGCAGCTAGTCACGCCCTAAAATGGCGTCATAGGCATCCATCGGGCACGTGCAGAAGTTCACCTCACACAATAGATTACCAAGATGGACCCTAAAAGGTTTCAGATGCAACCCGTACTCCAATTCCTCTTACACCAACTTAGCCTTAGTTGGCTTCCCAGGGAGCCGTGCAAGCCTCAACTGTTTTGGGAGCACGTCACTAAAGAACGAGTACGACGCGCCACAATCTAGCAAAGCTTTTATTTGGCGGTGAGTATGGTGCCCCTCGCCATCCGCATAACCAACCGATTGAATTTTGGCTTTTAAAAGGATTCTGGGAACGCTCCTGCTCCCTTCGCTCCGCATCAATACACTCGGCAGCTCCCTAGTTGTTGAAGGACTTTCGGGGCTGGTGTTCACTGCTGTGGATGAAGATTTTCCAGCAGTTGGCCGTCCGCCACTGGTTGTCGTTTCCCTGCTGCTTCTTCTTACAGTCCTTCTTGTGGTGCCTAGGCTTCCCATAGATCCAAAAATTCTAACCATGTGGCTTGCTCTACTGCTTGCCTCCTTGTACTGCGTTGATCTCCATGGGATCAGCTTGTTGGTACTGTGCTTGACGCTGAAAATTCTCCTGCTTCTCACGGAAACTCCCTCCATGGTGGCGTAGTGTGTCAACATGCTCGGCAGTTACCACCATCACCTGGAACTCCATTATTGTGCTCACTGCCAGTGTGCACTGAATCTCCTCCTTCAAGTCATCATGGTACCTGTCCGCCATCTCCGGCTCGCTCATGTCGTCGATCTCCGAGCAAAAACACCAAGAAACAACACGTGTACTTCTGGACACAACTAGTCTGCTTTAGCTACTTCAACTTGTTACGTGCGACCATGGAAGCATTCATGAGATCATAGCGATCTGTGATAGCTTGCTTGAACTGCTTCCACGTCGTCGGGATGCGTACTTCTGCTTGCCCATGCCTAGCTGCCAGAACATGGCGTGTTGCACAGCTACGTTCCCACCTCCACCTCGAGTGGCCAGCATATTCAGCTTCCTTCACTACTCCAATGCTGCTCCATATAGCAGTGTCACCATGAATGACACACGCATAGCATCGTCCTCTAGAAGGTGACCCAGATCCCCAAAGTAGCTGTTCATGGTGAACATCCAGGTCAGTACGGTTGTACCCTTAACTGAGGGATTGAACGGTGTTGGAGCCTTTGGCTTTGGTCTTGGCGGACTCCTTGACCGGGCCGCCCGAACTTGTCCAGTGTCAATCCCATCCCGCAGGCCAGCCAGCTGCCAATTGAGCCGCTCATTCTCCAGCTCGAGGGGTCCTAGCTGCTCTACAATCTGCTACAATGCCTACTATATGACTTGTTAGCTACTGAGCTAACCACCTCTGGCAGAGAAGCCGCGAAACAGAAAAGCTCATCAAGGTTTTTAGGCCTTCTTCCTTTGTTGACATGTGTCATGCACCCCAAACTTAATCAGGCATACACTTCACCTTCAAGAGTACTAACGCCTTAGCATTACATCTCAAGAAGAGCTCAAGTCGTCAATACGCAAGAGAGCATCAAGCAAGGGTTGATTGATCAGCATGCAAGACAAGTCCTTTTATAGCTGTCTGTCCAGTCCTAGAACTCAAAAGCACATTCCTGGGAAGTGGCCTGAACCAGCCACGTCACCAATAGACTTGCACTGTGGGCTTGACACATAAGCATCCTAGTGTCAAGGTGACAGACCAACCATGTAGCGTCCAAGAAGCTACGGACTTTCTTTCTTGGAAGCTTCCACAGCAAACAAGATATGCATGGGGCCAGGATCGACCTCATGACCTCTCACTTGGCCAAATCAACAAAATGGCCAAGGTAACCACTCACCCACATGGTGTACTCACAGGTCATATCTCACAAGAGACAGAGCATAGTTGAGTCACACTACAACGGATCTAGGGGTCATACCTCCACAAGGGGCAGAGCATTCCTGATCCGTCCTACAACACTGAACAAGGGGCAAAAACATTCAACAAATCTCTCCCTTGCACCTTGCGTCAGTGACCATCATCATTCGTCATCACTTGCGTTGACCATGCC
>SZWC01004947.1:122808-159420 GCA_023375785.1 Penium margaritaceum
CGTTGGCCGTTGCAAGCAGATGTAGGCTGATGTAGGCTGATGTAGGCTGATGTCAGCTCCCAAGGTAGAAAGGTGCAGATGTGTTGCATTCCCCTCCTGCTGATGTTTCCCTGCAAACAGAGAAGTTGGGTGAGAGCGAAGGCGCTCTCACTGCTTGTGACCTTAGCGGTTGCGTGCGTGAAACTTCCCTAACCAGAGGAGTGGGCCCATAACCCTTTGTTAGCTACTGAGCTAACCACCTCTGGCAGAGAAGCCGCAAAACCGAAAATCTCACAAAGGTTTTTAGGCCTTCTTCCTTTGTTGACATGTGTCATGCACCCCAAACTTAATCAGGCATACACTTCACCTTGCTTTTGCCTGTTTCTTCCATTATTCACCCAACTCTCTCCATTCTTCTGACATGGTATCAGTGCTTTAGGCAACATCGTCTGGCATTCCATAACCAAGTCATCGCTTTGCCTTCTCGATCACTGTTCTCTGTCGTCAGAACTTCCTCCGTCACCATCTACCGCCACTACCGCCACCTACATCAGCTTCACTTCTTCTCTCCTCCTCCTTAGTTGCAACATCAATCATAGAGTCACAGGTCTCCCTGCGCCCATTCATGTACATGAGGCAGTTCGTACTCTCTGGTCCCCAACACATCCATCTACCTGTACCTTCTCTACTTCAACAACATCATAGTCTCACCACTCCTAAAAGCTTTTGTGGCCCTCTGTACTGAGACAGAGCCCTGCGTCCAAACTCACGCCCGTGGCAACGTCCAGTCCCTCTCTGGTGCCACCAAATGAAAGTAGTTCTCGAGCTGCCTTCTGTCGTCACCTTCGTGGAAGCTTCTTGCTGCTTCCACTCTCTCGCTTCTGCCAATGTGTATTGCTCCACTAAGCCTCTTCTCTACAGATCTCACAAAGCCTTCATTTTATCTGCTCCTCTTGAAAACTCTTGTGTTTACGTGGCATGGTCATCTTCTCGTCACCGCTTCTGCCTCCTTGCACTACCTCTTCTTGTTTGTAGTGACAGCAAAATGTTGATTGGAGTCAGGACATCGGACACCACTAGTCTTCTTGCTCGTCGGTCTCAAGCCAACTAAGGAACAAGCTGTCACTCTCCTGACTTCAGCAAACACATCTACTTCTTCCAGACTACCTTTGCTGCAGCAAGACATCTCTTAGCATCAAGAAATCGGACACCACCAATCTTCCTACTCATCGCTCTTGATCCCCTGGGTGCACAAACAGTCACTCTCCTGAGAATCAAAGGACCTTCTTGCTTCATCAGCCTTCTTTTGTGCCTCCAATTACTTCATCACCTGCTCCTCCGCAATCTGTCGCCTTCACTCTTCATCAACCTCAACTCCTCATTTGCTGCATCATCCTCGTCATTCTCCATCATTCTCCTCCACCTGCCTCTTCATCATCTCCTCCTCTGCAATCATCAGCCTCTTCAGCTTCATCAGCTTCATCATCTTCATCATCAATCATCATTCTGTAGCGTACATGGATCCGCCCCTGCACCCAATCTTATCATCGATCCGTCGCTTTTGCAATCATCCTCTTTCATTATCATCATCAGCTCGGTACAAGGATCTGCCCGGCCAAACCACCAATCCCGTGGTGGCGTGCGCCCATGCCAAACCCCTCCGCAGTGCACGCAGTTCGTCCCTGCATCCAAACATCATCATCGGTCATCCGCTTTTGCTTCATCATCAGCAATCTTCATTATCTTAGGCCACCACAAGGATCTGCACGTGCCACCTGAAAATCTCGTAGTGGCTTGCACCCACGCCGACAGCAGATTTCTCATGACGCGCTGGCTCCTGCTTTCCCCTTGCCGTATCTCTACCCCTCTATATTTAGCAGCGCATGTGGTTCCACCCCTACGTCCAGTTCATCAATCTTCGTTCCTCATCCGCAAATCCTCATCTTCCGCTCGGTACAAGGATCCGCCTGTTTCAACCACCAATCTCATGGCAACCTGCACACACAACGATTCCTTTATCGGCGCACGATATTTGCCCCTGCACCCAGAACTAGCACCACTATCAGCTCCTTTTGTGAGGATGGAATCCGCGTGGTGCGGTCCCGAATTTTGTCTGATCGTCTCTAGTGGTTCACGTCTACTGTTTTGGGCAAATCTGAGACTGAGCGTGAGCTTTCTGGTCGCCTCACGCTATGTGAGCAGGAATTTAGAGACAGTCAGTTTGCAAATGGAATAACATCGTTTTGCGTTAGTTTTTTAACATAGACATGATTACAAATTTTATAGGGCTAGTAATGAGTTTTCCAACGAACCAAAATCGCGTGCAAGCCGGCCAAGCGTAGCCCAAGTTATGCTTCCCAAAGCGCAGGTCTCAACCACCACAGAAACGCCTAACGCCTCCATGGCGCGCACACGCCGTTGCGCCTTCCTTCACGTGCAAAGCGCCTTTTCCAAGGTGCAGGTCCTCTTGCACGTGGTGTAGGGGTCCCCTGCACTGTTTCCACACACCCTACCCTCTTTTGGATCGAGTTTGGTGATGGGGTGTGACGAGGTTCGAAACCTGTCCGCGGAGCTGCAGTCGGAATTTTGACAAAGTCCCCAAGTAACAAAACGTACTACTGAGTTTCGGACACTGAGCCATGATTTTGGCCAAGTCCCTTAGTAACAACCTGCACTACTGGATCCGGTGGATGATCCACCTGATCAAGTGGATTATCCACCAGACGCCTCGGCAGGCCTTCCGGAGCAATTTCTCCATATGGTATTTTGTTACTCAATCCGGTCGATTATCCACCGGATTTCGAGTCGCAGCCGGCTCCCAAAGTCGCTGCGAAGGCCATATCTCCCTCGATACTTGTCCGATTCCGGCGAAACAACTTCCACCGGATTCAGCGAATCTTCAACGGTAAGGGGCAATCATCCACTTTAGGATCCAAACAATCCTCGAGTCGCCATATCCGCCGGAGCGGAGTTACCAGTTTCTGGCGGCTCGTCGGCGCCTCCCGGCGCCACACTTGGGCATGCGGAGGGGCAATATTTCAACACCTTTTCCATCATCTCTTGCTCAACACTTGGATTCGCCCGGTCACACTGCTATTCGTGGGGTGACCTGCACCCCACCTGAACCCCTCCGCAGCGCACGTGGCTCGTCCCTGCGCCCAGCTCATCATCAATCTGCCTTCCTCTTCTCATCATCCCTCCGCTCCTCCTCAGCTCCACACAAGACCTCTCTTGTAGTACTTGTGATCTCTCTCAAGTCCCAGCAGTCTTCTCCCTCTGTCCAACCATTTTCATCATCATTACTCGAGCAGTCGCACTAGTCGAGACTCTACCTGGCTCCCTTCACACAACTATGTAGACTCGAGGCTGAGGCCAGCACCATTGGTTCTATTCTGTACCACACATGGATTCCCACGTGCAAAGACTAATCTCACGGATTCAATTGCTGGAGTTCATTGATGAGGGAGACAACAACTTCATCGAGTGGAGCCAAGCCTTACGGCAAGTCACCCGACGAGTCCTTGTAAATAACATTCACCTGGGTCCTCTGTTCAGGCGGTCCGTGGACTAGGAAGTTCGACAAAACCCACTCTACTGGCCGAACTATGAAAATGCCATTCGCCAAGCTCCAGCTTTGCTTTTCAACACCATAGACCTCGTATTTCATGCCATCATTAAGTTAGAAATGCTAGACAGCAACTTGGGGCAACAGCGTTGTTGATGCAGCGTGCGGGCTTCCACACTAGTTGCTTAAGTCTGCTGCCCCCTCAGTCTACTGCTCTAAAGTCTAGAAGCTCTGGGTTTGTTACTCAGAAACGTGCGCGCTAGTGTTAGCAACAGAAAGCAGCTGAAAACAGAAAGTGACAGATTAGGAATAAAGAATGAGCAACAATGGGAGACCCCTCCAAGTTCTAGCTCCCCTCCCACTGGTGTAGAACTTCTTACTCAGCTAACCAGCCAATCAGAAAATAGTCCTAGACCTATTTTCTGGCAGGCAGGGTTTTCTCGGTGAGCCCTGCCAGACGCCCGACAGCCCAAAACCCGGGCGTCGTCCGTTTTGCCTGAAAACTGGACCATACCATAATACCGACGCTGCGAATGCTGTCGGTCAGAGTCAGCTAGAAAAATAACAGCAAAGAGTTATGACTGCCTGAACCCAGGCAGTGCCTACGACAGACACTGATGCCAAATAGGGCCACACAGCAGGAGACATGGCCCCTAGGCACAGCATGATGTTGCAGATGTAATGCCACAACCAGAAACAGAGCTAGGTGCACGCACACGGCATCTATAGTGGCAGTGACCGCCGGCAGTCCGACCACCGAGGAGGCCTGCCGATGGAGTTGAGCACATCACCGAAGGGAGGAGTCTCCAGCGAACGGTGAGTGGGCCTTAGCGTGCGTCGGCTCCACCGAGCGACACTCTAGCAGTGTCGAGTCTCGTCGTCAGTCATCTGCACGCCGATGTACACAAGCTTGGAGGACACAACAAAGTACAATGAGAGATACACAAAAACCAACACTCCCCCATGACTCACAGGCGTAGTGCACATGTGCGGGCAGAGACACAGTCAACGACCAGACTCCCCCAAGCCACGCAGAAACGCAAGCAGGGACAAAGAGAGCCACTCACGGACGCATGCCGACCAAACTCATAGCCTTCTTGAACGAGTCGCGCTTCAGTGCCTTTGTCAAGAAGTCAGCCAACTGTCGTGTTGTCTCAAACCACACGATGCTGATGTTGTCGTCATGCAACAATGAACGCACATAGTGATACTCAACGTTGATGTGCTTTGTGCGTATGTGATGCACGCCGTCATTGTCGGCGATGGCCATGGCACTCTCATTGTCACAATGCAACGTGATGGATGCGACAGACTGACGTAACTCGGACGACGCAGCCACACACTCTCACACGCGCCTGAGCCAAGAGCAACGTACTCAGCCTCAGCAGTGCAGCGTGCAACGCATCCCTGCTTGCCACTGCGCCAGGACACAGCTGTGCCGCCAATCAGAAAGATCCAGCCTGTGCGACTCTTACCGTCCGGACTGCCGACCCAGTCACTGTCGGTATAGCCCACCGCGACAATAAACGGCTGACGGCAGAACATGAGACCTCGCCGAGGAGTCGAGAAGACATAGCCTAGTTTTCGGATCGCGGCCTCTTAGTCGAGGTGACACGGCTCTTGAGAAAACTGGGTCAGGAGGTTGACGGCAAACGCGATGTCTGGGCGCGCCGTCGTCGCCAGGAACATTAGTGACCCGATGACTCGCAGGTACGTGGTCATGTCAACTGGCTCCCCCACAACAGCTGGGTCAGGACTCTTCAGGTTCACCTGGCCATCGAGTGACATGGGTGAGGATGCGCTCGGCACGAGTGGCAGGTCCTCCGCAAAGCGGGTGGACACAGTTTGCACAGAGGCGGCCTGGTGGATGTGCAGGATGCCCTAGGAGTGATCATGCTCGAGCTCAATACCCAGGAAGACTCTGGCAGACCCTAGATCCTTCATCTAGTAGGTGGCATGCAGCAAGTCCTTGACACGCTGGATGGCACCTGTGTCTGGCGACGCAATGAGGAGATCGTCGACGTAAACCATAATAGCAGCAAAAGTCTGGCCTCGCAGATTGACAAACAGTGTGTGGTCAGCGGTGTTGCGCTGGAGCCCGCCACGAAAGAGCGTGTTGCTGATCTCTTGGTTCCAGCACCGAGGCGACTGCTTCAAGCCATAGAGAGTCTTACATAGTCGCTAGACTCTCCCACAGCCATTGTCGAAGCCTGGAGCTGCACCATGTAGAGCTCCTCACCCTCTAGTGAACCATGGAGAAAAGTGTTGCTCAGATCCATCTGATGCAGCTCCCACCCATGTTGGGCGACCAGACTGAAGAGTGCCCGGCTAGTGGAGAACTGGCCAACTGGGGCAAAGATCTGGTTGTAGTTGACCCCAGGAATCTGGTTAAACCCCTTGTACTTGTCCAAGAACCCGTCGGGCTTCCACTTGCGCCGAAAGACCCACTTGGCACCGATGGCCTTCCGACCTGGAGGAAGGTCGACGAGGTCGTACACGTGGTGCTGTCGGATAGCAGCGAGCTCATCGGCGCAGGCAGCATCCTAGTGTGCGGCCTCAGGAGAGGCTCGTACCTCACGTAGGGTGGCTGGGTCCTCTGGGCGTGCTGTGGAGCAGACTGAGAGAGCGTGTGCATCTCGAGCCCCGGGTGGGATGCGCGCTAGTGCAGCCACGACAGCATGCCGATGCTCGTGATGAAGCATGGCGTAGCCCAGTGTGGAGCCGGGGAGAAGGTCTGTAATGATGGTCGAGGTGGTCAAGCCGAGGGCCTTGGTGCTAGGATCCCCACTCACGACCGTGGGAGTGGAGGAGACACGTGGAGCCACGGGGGGTCAAGGCACCACGGAGCAAGGTGCGACGGTCTGCGCGCTCACCGACGGCCTGGGTCGGAGGCTGCCGCCTGGGCCACGTGTGTAGCGTGACAGGGCAGGCGATGGCACAGAGTCCGACGGGCCAATGGAGGCGGATGGGGCTGCTGGCTCGGAGGGGCCAGCGGATGCAATCGGGGTTGCTGGCTCGGAGGGGCCAACGGACGCGACTGGAGCTGCTGGCCCGGAGGGGCCAGTGGACGCGACTGGGGCTCTTGGCCCGGAGGGGCCAGTGGATGCGACCGGAGCTGCTGGCCCAGAGGGACCAGCGGACGCGACTGGAGCTGTTGGCCCGGAGGAGCCAGTGGACGCGACTGGGGCTGCTGGCCCGGAGGTGCCAGTGGATGCGATTGGAGCTGCTGGCCCGGAGGGACCAGTGGATGCAACTGGGACTGCCGGCCTGGAGGGGCCAGTGGACGCGACTAGAGCCTTTGGCTCGGAGAGGCCAGTGGGCACGATTGGGGGTGCCGGCTCAGAGGGGCCAGCGGGCGCGACTGGGGCTGCCGCCTCAGAGGGACCAGCGGACGCGGCTGGGACTGGCAGCTCAGAGGGACTAGCGGACGCGACTGGGGCTGTCGGCTCAGAGGGACTGAGGGATGTGTCACCCGGAAGTGACAGGACGAAGGACGGACTCACCACTCCCCCACGCGACGGGATAGACACAGACGAGTCGGAGCGAATGAGGTCAAAAGGAAACAGGTCATCGAAGGACACGGCATCCCGGGACTCGATGATGCAGTGCTGAGAGGGATCCCAGAATTGCCAGGCCTTGGACTGACGAGAGACACCGAGGAAGGTGCAGGGACGTCCGCGGGGGGCGAGCGGTGACGTCTCAAAGTCTTGCCTGCGACCGGCACCCAGAGTGGGGCCAAGGATGGAGGTCACTGTCTGCCGCTGGCATTGAGTTTGTTGCTGCACCAGGTAGTGCGTGGCAGCAGACACAGCTAGGTTGGCGTACCCTGGAGTGATGAATGATGGCGGTGCACTGGTGGCAGTCTGGGAGGCCAATGGCTGCAGCGCTGCAAGCTGTTGCGTCAAGGCAGCGAGCTGTTGCTGAAGAGCAACGAGGGGGTCAGGGTTGCAGCCAGCGATGCCAGAGGACTGCTTCTGCTGCTACTACCGCTGTTGCTATTACTGCTGCTACCGCTGCTTCTGCTGCTGCTACTACTACTTCTGTTGTTGCTGCTGCTGCTTCTGCTGCTGCTGCTACTGTTATTGTTGCTGTTGTTGCTGTTTTTCCTGTTTTTGCTGCTGCTGCTGCTAGTGTTGTTGCTATTGCTGCAGCCGCTGCAGGAAAGGGGGGTTGGGGATCCCCCCAACGGAGGAGGACCCCTCCCCACTGGGGCTGCCAGCCATGGTTTAGTGCCCCTTGATTTTTTTTATGATGTCAGCAGTGATGTCAGCAGCGGGATGCTGACGTCAGCAGCGGCGGTTATTGGGCCCGCTATTGTAGCTGCTATTGCTACTGTTGCTGCTGTTGCTTCTGCTGTAGCTGCTGTTGCTGCTATTGCAACTGCTGCTCTTGCTATTGCTGCTGTTACAGCTACAACTATTGCTGCAACTGCTGCTGCTACTACTACAGCTACTACTTTTGCTACTACTGCTGCTACTGTTGTTGTTGCTGCTGCTGTTGTTGCTGCTGTGGCTGCCACTGCTACTACTTCTACGGCTACAGTTGTAGCAGCAACTGCTATTGCTGCAGATTGCTCTGGCTGCTGTGGCTACAACAGTAGCAAAGGCACCTGTTGCAGCCGTAGCAACAAAGCTGGTGGGGTGGGGGAATTTTTTTTGTGATTTTTTTTCTCTTCTCTCGTCTGTCACAACGGGCAGCTGCGCGCTGTTAGCTGTGAGCAGCGGGCTGTTGCTCACTGGCAGCGAGCTTCTGCTCGCTGGTAGCAGCGGGCTGCTGCTCGCTGCTCACTCACTGCGGGTAACAAGCAGCAACAGCCACTGCTGGCTGCTGCTGGCTGCTGCTCGCTGCTGCTGCTGCTGTAGCTGGCTACTGCTGCGGATGCTGCTGTGGCTGCTGCAGCCTGCTGCAACTGCTACAGGCTACTACAACTACTGCTTGTTGTCGCTGCTGCTCGTTGCTACTGCAGGCTGCTGCTGCGGGCTGCTGCTATTGTGAGCTGCTACTGCGGGCTACTGCTACTACGGACTGCTACGAGCTGCTACTTCTGCCTGCTGCTATTGTTGCATGCAGCTATTACTGGCTGCTGCTACCACTGCTCGCTAGCGTTGCCTGCGACTGCTGCTGCTGCAGACTACTTTGCTGCGTACTGGTGCAAGTCACTGTACCCAGGTGACATTGCAGTGTGCGTTGTCGCCCGCAGGTGTCGGACGCGGCCTGCCACTCACCTCCTCGCGTCACGCGTGGGGGTCAGCGCTGCCAAAAACAATTGGTAGCATTTCCCCTGGCTCAGTGGCCGTGGGAAAAAAACTGACACCGCCACCAGGCGTGTTAATGCTGCCGGAGAAAATCTGGCAGCATTTCCCCTTCACTAGCGCGTGTGGGGGTCCGCCGGCGTTGTCTGGTACCTGTACGCTAGTCTTCCGTTGCTGCTGCTACGCTCTGACTCTGATACCAAGTTAGAAATGCTAGGCAGTAAGTTGGGGCAGGAGCGTTGTTGATGCAGTGTGCGGAACCTTCCTAACCACTTGTCGTGACACTAGGCGTAAGCACTAGGTCAGCGTGTAACAACGGTCACGAGTTACAGGCAAAAACTACAAGAATCTGGGTAGGGACACATACACAGTGTCAAAGAGAAATGACAACTGACAAGATCACAACATAAATACCTGCAGCGACTCACAGCAAGTGATGCATGCGCAGTGTTAGTTTGTCCTAAACCTGGCCTAAAATCATTGTTTTGGCCTTAAACCTTCGCGCAGGTATCCGAACACACCACCGTCAGAGCCTAGAGATACATAATCTTGAGCCGGATGCTACAACTGGTCACACGCACAAGTCCTGCATCGATCGGTGGACAGACAATGCAAAACCTGCAAATGGGGCTAAAGAGCCAGTCCACCGAGAAAACTCTTGCGTCTGCAGAAAATCCATAAACGACCCCGGCTAGCACTCGGGATGTCGTGGCTGCTGTCTGGCAGCTGCTAGTGCACGGAGCCACCACTCGTCGGTGCCTTGGCACCAGCTGCGTCCGCATCATGGATCACGTCGTCATGCTCTCCAGTAACGGTGCTCCATACCACCAGTACTAGGTATACGGATAATCATCGCGTCATCGCTCCTGACGGGTGGAAGCCACACAAACCAACACTCACCCTGGCTGACACAGTCGTCACCGCAATGACAAGTTAGGGGCTACACTCACTGTCTGTCGTAAACACCAACCATAACACAAGGTCTCCTCGAGACAGTGGTGTAACTCACCAAGTACCCGGGTCTCGACCGTACAACACATCATCCACACACGCATGTGCCAAACATCACACAAGAGATACAAAGAAACAAGGTCTCCTCATAACCCTGGGAACATGTCTCCGGGGTTCGGGTCTCGACCACACCTGCTCGCATACGTGGAACATACATACCACATAGAGGCAATGGGTCTCCATGTCAAACCGGTACAAGTCACCAGGTGCACGGATCTCGACCAGCAAAACCTCAATCGGAGCATCGTGCCAGACACAAACTAACCACGCTGTCCTCATAAGGGTGTCAGGCCAAAGCCCACACACCAACACCCCCCTTGGGCTGCAGAGGCTGGCTCCCCCATGGCCACACACCCCTGCAAGACAATAAAAAGGATCACAATGATGCTCATCAGACGTGCTCCCACATAGCCTCATCCCAAAGTGTCGTCGTCGCTGTCGTCGTCACTGCTGTCCTCACCTACTACTGTGACTAGTGCAGTGCTGAGGGCCTCCTCCAACTGCATAACCTGCTGTATGCCTGCCAGCTGCTGAGCTGCACATCGCCACGTGGATACTGCAGCGTTGAGACGTGTGTAGAGCTCGTCAAGCTCTGCTACGAATCTCAGCCGGGCGGCTGCATCTGCGACATGTAGGTGGTCAATCGCAGAACGAACCTGACGGTGGACCTCGATCACGTGCGCGTCTGCCCGAGCCGCGGCATCATGCAACCTCACCGCCTCATCGCATAGGACAGCTGTCGAATCGTCTGTCGCCTGGCTGCCAGCTGCTGGCAGGGCATCAACACTAGGCAACGTGTCGAAATGTGCAGTTTCTGCATCTGCAATGGGTGCTACTGCAGAGGCACCGGCTGCTGCTGGTACACCTGTCACTCGGCTTTCAACTCCTGGTCGAACGTCAGCCTCCGTCCGTGAATCTGCCTCTGCTGCATCGTCGCCACCATCACGAGCCCGTAAAGTGTCACGGGGCTCCTCCCAACCACTGGTGCGCAACCAATTGTCCACCTGCCGCTGAACGTCCGCCCGTCTCTGACGTGCATCCTGTAAAGACCTCTCAGCTCCCTCGAGACGCATGTGCACATCCTCGACAGCCTACCATGCTGGAACATCTGTAGTGTAACAACGGCTGCTGGCCTCCCATAGCTCGGCCATGAGACCCTGCACGTGCGCCTCCGCTCGAGCCACATAAACCTCCTGCTCGTCTACTGCAGAGCATAGGCGCTCGGGTACGGGAACTGTAGCTCGGACGTGTGTAGGTGTGTTGTCGGCTGGAACCGCCATGGTCTCAGTGATGCCGGTCAGGGCAGCCATGAGCCGAAGGTCTGCAGCTCGCTCTGCATCCTCCATGGCAGATGCATCTATAGGGGTGACTGCTGTAGGCTTAGCTGATGCCGTGGGTACAACCGCCACTCGCCTCTCAACAGTGTGGGCCACGGTAGCAGCTGCTCCTGCACGGGCCGACGCTGCTGAAGCATCCACTGATATCACCTCCTCCAACTGTCGGCACAAGTCCGACCGTTTCCACACTGCACCATGGAACGTCCACTCAACAGCCTCGAGATGCGTGTACACATCTTCGACGTCTACTACCGCTAAATGACAACCCGCGGCGTCTACGGTGCTCCAACGTGTACTTGCAGCGCGTAGCTCAAGCGTGAGGTCCTGCACGTGCCTGTCCGCACGTGCGACTGCATCCTCCTGGTCGCAAAGCGCAGAGTGTAAATTCTCGAGCGCAGGGGCCTGCTCGGCTGATGGTGCATTAGCTACTACTCGAGTTGCATCCTCTGCGACGGCTGCGCCTCCACAGACAGCTACAGGAATGGCACTGGCCATAGCGGAAGTGCTGGCAGCCTCGACGTCTCCTGCCTCTCCGGGTACCCCCTCCGCATGTGTATCTACAATGGCAGATGCTGTGGCGAAGGGAGCGTCTACCCCTACGTAGGTTGTACCAGCTGCTATAGGAGCGACGGCCATCATTGTGTCTACACCAACAAGTGCGTCCACTGCCGGCATCCTGTCAGTAGCAAAGACTGCAACTGCTGCTACTGTCACGACGTTGATGGCTACCGATACACCCACTGCCTGGACGTCTGCTCCACATGTGTCGGCTGTCACCGCCACTGCTACTACTGTCCCATCCACTGCTGCTGCCACACCTGCCTCTGTGGTCGTGGTCTCTGCGATGTCAACTGTAGTCTCCATCTCCATCTCCATCTCACCGTCTGCCTCCAACTCTTCGTCGGACCACTCGTCCTTCTCCGACTCCACGTCGGACCACTCCTTGGATGTCTCGTCCTCATTGAGAGAGTCCTGTCATGAAGCACCGTCCGTCGCATCCCTCCTATACTCTCTGGTGGTCATCGACGGAAACTCCATCCCCCCCTCGACCGACGCACCGGTAGAAGCTGCGAAGGGATGTCGCACCAACCCTGCGACTGGGGACGTGAGAGTCATCTCCGTGCTGATGTCTGCGACTGTTGCTGCCTCCTGGGCACGTCTCGCCAAATGTGCTGTCCGTTGCCTTGCGTGCCGAGTGCGAGCGCGACAACGCCGAGCTGAAAGGACTACCACAGAAGCGAAAGGGTCAACGGTCGGGATGACTCCAACTGACTCCAGGATAGAGCGGAAGGCATCAGATGTGGAACTAAGGTCGGGAGGTGTGGCATGGTCAGGTGATGACAGTGATGGAGATGAAAATGGCGAGGAGGAAGAAAGGGATGTGTGAAGCGGCACGGTGGCAACAGGCCGCACAGAGACCACATGGTTTGTGAGCTGTTGCACCATGCGCTTCAGACCCTGGAGCTCGGCGTACAATACCGCCATAGCTCCACTGAGGGACGCGACTGTATGAGCTGATGTATCTGAGTCGGATGGTGGAGTAGGGCGGGACCGTAACCAGGGCGGTCGCCACCCAGCAGGGCACTGGCGACACTGGCGCTAGCCATGGCGTCGGTCACCGCAAAAGTAGCAGGCAAAGCGGTTGGATGCCTGGGGCGTGTGCCACGGCTACAACTTCCATTACGCTCGTGGCGCCTGCCACACCTGCACTGCCGGTGCCAGCCAAGCCGCTGGCTGCGCCCCTTGCAACGCCGGTGTACTCATCTCAGGAGCCTGGCGTGGGTGAGTGTATAAGACACTCGCTCCCGCTGGCACAAGGCCATAGGGGGAACCGGGCGATCAAAGCACAATGTCTCAGATGTGTTGTGACGCCATCACGAGGACGGCCACCACCACGCCGGTGGTACGTAGGTTTCTGACTGCTACGCGTCTATCGCGCGGTTGCCGTGCGACCTCAAGTCACCTTCGGTACTGCTGTTGCTACGACTGCTGCAGCTGCTCCGGTCGCCATCGTCAGCCGACAATTGTGGCCTCAGACCACCTTTGCCGCTGCTGCTACTGCCGCGTCTCACGCGGCCGTTGCTGCTGCTGCGGTTGCCGTCGTTTGCCGACGGCGAGTTAGTGCACCAACACGTGAGTGCACCCGGTTTCTTTTAAAAAAATTCTCACCCTTTTTTACCTCTAGGTGCCACCTCCTCGGGTGCCCCTTTTGGGGTTGTCCTGGGGTGGTCCACTCGGGGACACTCCCTTGTCTTCTCCCCCTCCTTCCTTCCCTTTTTTTTGTTTGGTCTTGCTCGACTCCTCGAGTGAGCTCGTCGAGCTAGCTCGCTCGAGGAGCTCGCTCGTCGAGCGAGCTCGCTCGGCGAGCTCGCCCGCGGGCGAGCCTAACGGCTCCCCCCTCACCCTCGCGAGCGAGCCGTTCCAGCAGGAAGCTACACGGCAGCTTCTTGGTGCTGCAACGGTGACGGGGCCAGTTGCTCCTGGCCCCGCGGCTGCTACCCCTGCTCCTGCGCGTGCTGCTGCCACTCCTGTAGCGTACACGACGAAGCAACGTTGCAGGTGCTGTTGTGGCTGCTGCCGTCAGCTACTACTGCTGCTGCCGTTCGTTGCTTCTGCTGCCGTCAGCTGCTGCTACTGCCGTGAGCTGCTACTGCTTCCCTCAGCTGCTTCTGCTGCCGTCAACTGCTACTGCTGTAGCTCCACGCTACTGCTGCTGCTGCTACGGATGCTGCCTGCCACCGCCACTGCTACAACTGCCGGCCATCGTCGCCGCTGCTGTTGTTGTTGCTCGCCGCCGCTGCTGCAGCTGCTCGGCGCCGCTGCTGCTGTTGTGGCTGTTGGCTGCCGCTGCTGTTGTTGCACGTGCCCGCTGCCACTACTGCTGCTACGGATGCTGACCGCCACTGCTGCTGCTGCAGCTGCTTGCTGCTGGTGTGGCTACAGCTTCCCTCCACCGCTGCTGATATAGCTGCTCGCCACTGCTCCAACTGCTCTGGGCACTAATGTGGTTGCTGCCATCCGCTGCTGTGGCTGCAGCTGCTCTTGCTGTTTCTACTGCTACGGCTGCTGCCCACAGCCGCTACTGTTGCAAGTGCCTCCCGCACTTGCTGCTGCTACGGTTGCTGTTCTTGCGGCTGCTGTTGCTGTTGGCTGCTGACACTGTCTTCGTTGCCTCCACTACTACGCTGCAACATCGTCGTGGTGGGTCCTTCCAGGATCTGTTACTGCTGCTGCTACTATGGGTGGCTGCCGCTGCTGCCACTCACTACAACTGCTGCTGCTGCTGCGTCTCTGCTGCACAGCACGACGAGCTATGGCTCGTTCGCTCTGATACCAAGAGAAGCTTCTAGGAACCTTCCTAACCACTTGTCGTGACACTAGGCGTAAGCACTAGGTCAGGGTGTGACAACAGTCACAAGTTACAGGCAAAAGCTGCAAGGGTCTGGGTAGGGACACATACAGAGTGTCAAGAAGCTCAAATCTGAATAAAATTACAGAGAGGAATGACAACTGAAAAGATCACAACATAAATACCCGTTGCGGCTCACAGCAAGTGACGCATGCGCAGTGTTAGTTTGTCCTAAACCTGGCCTAAAATCACTATTTTGGCCTTAAACCTGCGTGCAAGTATCCGAACGCACCACCGTCAGAGCCTAGAGATACAGAATCTTGAGTCGGGCGCTACAACTGGTCACACGCACAATTCCGGCATCAATCGGTGGATAGACAATGCAAAACATGCAAATCGGGCTCAAGAGCCAGTCCACCAAAAAAAATCTTGCGTCTGCAGAAAATCCATAAACGACCCCGGCTAGCACTCGGGATGTCGTGGCTGCTGTCTGGCAGCTGCTAGTGCACGGAGCCACCAGTCGTCGGTGCCCTGGCGCCAGCTGCGTCCGCATCATGGATCACGTCGTCATGCTCTCCAGTACCGGCGCTCCATACCACCAGTACTGGGCATACAGATAATCAACGCGTCATCGCTCCTGACGGGTGGAAGCCACACAAACCAACAGCAAGTTGGAATAGTAGCGTTGTTGATGCAGCGTGCGGGATTCCACGCTAGTTGCTTAAGTCTGCTGCCCCCTCGATCTGTTGCTCTAGAGTCTAAGTCTGGAAGCTCTGGGTTTGTATCTCAGAAACGCGCGCACCAGTGTTAGCGCCAGAAAGCAGCTGAAAACCGAAACTGACTGATTAGGAATAAAGAATGAGCAACAATGGAAGACCCCTCCAAATTCTAGCTCCCCCCCACTAGTGTAGAACTTGTTACTCAACTAACCAGCCAATCAGAAAACAGTCCTAGACCTATTTTCTGGCAGGCAGGGTTTTCTCAGTGAGCCCTGCCAGACGCCCGACAGCCCAAAACCCAGGTGTCGTCCGTTTTGCTTGAAAACTTTACCATATCATAATACCGATGCTGCGAATTGGAAATAAATTAGGGCATGCAGGCCCACGCAAAACCGAACATGAGCTCTGTATGTGAGTGCGATGCAAGCAGGCAAGAATTTGGCTAAGTCTGGAACGTTGAATATAAAGAACAAGGAAGGAGTACAAATGAGCCCCTAGCGGGCTTAAGTAGGGGCGTCGGCAGCTAGCCGCACCGGGCCTCGTCACCCCCGCTGAGCCCAAACGAGTCAGTGGGAAGAACACACTGCGTACACCACGATAACAATAACGATGGTCTCCTCGAGGCACTGGAACAGCTCTCCGAGTGCCCGGGTTTCGACCACCGAGAAAATAAGAGCAGTGCCAGAAAATCTCATAATCAACGTCCTGACATCACACACAGCTTTCCGAACATCGGAAGCGCTAGTACAGCCACCGGGTCTCCTCGTCGCACCGGTATAGTCCACCGGGTGCGCGGGTCTCAACCCACCGAGAAAAGTCTCCTAGCTCCCGATAAGCCCATAGGGCTACCAGAACGCATCGACCGCGTCTCGCCAACGCTGTCGTAGGTGTTGGAGAAGTCTTGGTGCAGTCCGGAGGCCCGTAGTGTCATCACGCCCTCCTCTACCATATACCCCGGATGTGGGTATATCGGTAGACTAGCGGTGTTGGTCGTGACGGGTGGAAGCCACGCAAACCAACACTCCCCCTGGCTGACATAGCCGTCCACGCCAGAACGAATGAACGAAGGCATGGAACAACAATGTATGGCAAGCCATAACGTGCATGAGTCAACTCACACAGACACACACACACACACTCATCTGCTATCCATCTAAGGTCTCCCTGGACACTGGCACAGCCCACCAAGTGTCTGGGTCTCGCCCATAAGAGGAGTGATGCACACGCACACAAACCAGTGTAATGCACATCATACACATGTAAGAGGACAAGATGGTCTCCTTGTGACACTGGCGGTACCAGGGTCCGGGTCTCGACCGCTACGAGCAATCCAACACAATAGTATCACCATCCAAACACAGGATCATGGGAGGATCTCCTCGTAACACAAGTGCAATGCACCACGTGTCTGGGTCTCGACCAACAGCTCGCATGCACATGCCACACACAGTATAGCCACACACCAAGACACACGATCACACGGTCTCCTCGTGACACTGGTACAATGCACCGAGTGTCCGGGTCTCGACCAACAGGGTGCTACCACGTACATGCAACTGTGGAGGCACGCAGCATGAGCCACATGCGGGATGCTGTAGATGCTCACAACAGAGCATGGACCTCGCCATGCATCTCCCATGACGTCGCGTCAGGTCGAGGTCAACACAACACTCCCCCTGGGCAGATGAACCTGGCAGCGATATCCTCGATGGAGATGCTGATGTTGTAGCTGAACAGATCCTGGGCGATGAGTCATGTGGTGTGTCCAACATGCAGAGATAGCTCCCCCTGTCACGTGCGAGTCGACTCCCTCCCTCAAAGACGAAGTGGTGTCTCCGGCTATGACTCCTCACGTGAATCTGCATCACCTGGGGTATACCAGTCCTCGCGTGACTGCCAAGGGTCCCAACTCACAGTCTCAACTGCCTCCGCACTGCCGCGATGCATCTATGTACGCCGGAGGAACAGGAATGGGCGAGCAGCACGCGTGCGTGGATGAAGTGGCGGAGCTGGCCTCCGATACGGGATAGCACACCCTGAGACACAATGGTGTACTGCTAGAAGAGGAGAGCTGGAGCGACGAACCAGATCACCACTCCTGGATGAAGATGACGATGGGACAGGTGAGTCGGGTGGATGAAGGTGCGTGACGGCAGAAGTCGAAGAAGGAGGAGCGATGATGGGGTCAAGAGGAGTGAGGATGGCCGAAGCCGAAGGCACGCTCACCTGTCCTATAATAGTGTCCCCAACGAACGTCATACTCGGAGCTCGTACAAGATCCTCCCCTGGTATAGGTGTGCCAGATGCTGCTGGCGGAAGGCTCTTGCCGATAGCAGTGATACTACCCTCCTTTGAGAATCGCTCACGCGATGCCATCATCTCCCGTTGTAGCATGACTACACGCTCCTACAAATCAGCATAATCTGCCTCGGACATATCGTGATGGACCATGTCGACCTGGTGTAGAATAAACTCTGCCTCACTGGATACTGCACATGCAGACTGCACGACTCGTGAGTAGAGCGCCATCAGCATCTCTGCTACTGAAGACGATGGAACTGGTGCTGTTGCATCCCCCTGGGGGTCAACCAAGCTCGCAATGTACTGAGACATTGGAACATCGGATGCAGCTCCAGGTGTCGCATCCACATCACAGCTCGTGTCTGTCATGCGAGGAGTGAGCGGTTGCATGCCGAGAGAGAAGGAGAAGGAGGAGTTGTCAGAATCTGTAGAGCATGTGGAAACGTCCTCCGTGCAGGTACTGCCACTCTCGGCGTCAATGTGATCGGTAGGGTCACCAACAGGTGAAACCGAGGGCGCAGAACTCAGCTCCTGCTGACGAGATGACTCCATCTACATGTATGGATCTGCTCCGGTATCCTCGACTGCCGCCGTAATGGACACAGGTGTACAGGGCTCCAGCTCAACAATGTCCGTCAAGGCGACCAACAAGTGCACCTGGCGCTCACGCACTGTCTCGCCAGGAACGCTGGTCGCTGCCACCTCCTCAATAATGGAGTGAAGACCACCATCTGACTCCGTCATGTGTGTCGGTGCTCCGTCCTGTGCATGGGACGTAGACTCAGGGAACATGGGTGACTCCTGACGCTGAACCTGGTGCTCAAGTAGCGTAGGTGACACGGTGAAGCTTGCTGAGTCTGCAGCACGTGTCCCAATGACACCTCTCAGAACTACTGCTCTCAAGAATGTCTCAACCTCCAAAAGACCAACCGGCCGACTCTGCTCATGCACTGCAACTGCTATCGTACTGGTGTGAATCTCGTGCGCCAACGCCCCCAGAGATCCGTGTGGGGTATCCCGATCCGCACGGGACTCCTGTGCCACCGCCAGGCTGCTACCGGTCGGAGTCGCAAGTGGCACCGCCAAGGCACGCGGGTCCTGCACTCCTCCCGATGCAACCTGCTGCTGCAGAATGTCCAACTGTTGCCCCAGCGTAGATGTCGACCTCAATGACATGCACGTCCCAAGCACCCCAACATCCACCGGACTGGTGTGAGTCTGCTGCACACTCTCCCCCAAAAGTATGGTAGATGCATCTCGATCTGTACGAGACTCCTGTGCCACCCCCGGGCCTCTACCGGTCAGAGCCGCGAGTGGCACCGTCCAAGGACGCCGTGCCTGCACTCCTCCTCATGTCCCATGCTGTTGTGGAAGATCTGGATCCAACTTGGACAATGAAAGGCAACTCTCCACCCTGAACTCCAAGTCGGGGTCAGACTCCACGCCATGTACTGTCACCGTATCATCTGAGTCTACCTGAGCTGACGCTCGGGCAGCACGGCCCGGCACGAGTACGGATCCTGTCGCTACTGTCACATCATGCAATGCGCGGTGACCACACTCCCCCTCGACAGGTATAGCAACGGAGGCTGAGGAGGTGGAGGATGTATCAACACCGGCGCGAGCATGCCGTGTGGAGCGCTGATGCCGACGTCGTAGAGTCACTCGACTGGAACGACTACATGAAGGCATGTCATCGCGAGATGGCATCGTGGTCGCAGAGTGAAGGATCGACAGGATGGTGGCAGCCTGGGACTCGCTGGCAGGTGGAGCTGAAGGTACACCATCCGAAGAGGAAGGAGGAGAGGATGGAGGAGATGTGATCGAAGAGGCCGTCGACAAACGAGTAGCAGAAGCACGCTCAGTGACAACGAGGTCACAAAGCCGATGCACCGTCTGCAGGAGGCCGTGGATCTCGGCGAATATGCTCGCCAGAGGTCCAGCTAGGGGATCTACCAATGCCGGTAGATCCGTATGCTCTAGAGGAAGCAGGCTCGGACGAGACTATAGCCAAGGTGGATGCCAGCCGGGAGGGCGCGTCCAACAGCGACGCCAACCATGACGTCCCTCGCCACAGTAGTAATGGGCGAATGTGCAAGGCGCCTGCTCAGATGGCCGCGCACTCATCTCGTGCGCTGGACGATGGATAGGTACCGAGGGCACCTACTCCCGGTGGTGAACACCAAGCCATGGGAGAGAACGAGGCCAGTAGGTACAGTCACTCCTGGAGGTCACGGCGTCCGGGTCAGCAAACGTGACCAGATGGACGAGCTGCTCTACCACAGCACGCCCAGAGACTAAAGTCTGACTAACTGCGGCCACTAATGCTGCTGCCACTAATAGAGCAAAGACTGCTCAAAGACAAGAAGGGGTGGCGGCTGCAGGTGTGGCTGTTGCTCCAAGCGGTAGATGACCCAGCCTTCGGAGCTGGTAAGACTCGAATCCGCCGTCCATCCTACGGGGTGAAGTGCGCGCACCAATCCATGGGCCCCAGGAAGACACCGGTCCACGACGCGTCTCGAAGCGGAGATCACTGCCGATGATAGTCCGCTGTCGGCTCTGAAGGTGAAAATGCAAGCTCTTGCGCAACTGCCGCACTAAGTAGTTGTCGACACTCCACCACATGATGCTGCTACTGCGGCTATGAAGCTACGGCTGTTGCGGCGATGGTAGTTGGAAAATTACCTTTTTTGTCGTTTTTCTCTAGTCCTCAGGCCCCCCTTTTTTTTTTCTTTGCTCTCACCCTCCACTCCCTTTTTTGTAGTTCTCCCCTCTGCTCGCCTTAAGCCCTCACCTTTCTCTTTGTTCTTTTTCTTTCACTCACCTCAGGCGTACCCTTTTTCGTATTTTTGGTACTCTCCCTTCCCCCTTTTTCTCGATTGCTCGTAAGGTGGGCAAACGGAGAAAATAAGGAGAAAGGGGGGGTCCGGCTTGTCCGGCCCTCCCTCCCGTGCACGCTCGCTTGCTCGCTAAGAGAGCGAGTGAACGAGTGGGTGTGGGGAGGAGGAGGGAGCGAAGGGGGGGGGGTCCTCTCCGCCCCTCTGACCCGGCCCCTCCGTCGGTCGGCCAACGGGGCCGACGGGGCCGAGGGGGCCCACGAGGCCGACGGGCCCCCTCCGAAGGGCCCCTCGGAGGGGCTCGGCGGGGCCCTCGGAGGGCTCCCCTCAGAAGGGGAGGAAGGGAGGGGGGGTGCGAACGGGGCCGACAGGCCCCCTGAGAGGGCCCCCCCCTCAGAGGAGGGCTGCGAGGTCCTCCTCGCAGCGGCAGCAGCAGCTGCAGTGGCAGGTGCAGCTGCTGCGGTTGCTGCTGCTGCTATTGCTTCTCCTGCTGCTGCTGCTTCTGCTGTTGCTGCTGCTTTGCGTGGCAGCTGCTGCTCTTGCTTGCTGCTCCCGCCGCGGCTGTTGCTACTGCTTGCTGATGCCGACGTTGCTGCTTGCTGCTGTCGCCACTACTGTTGCTGCTGCGCGCTGCTACTACTGCCCTCACTGCTGCACGCTCCTGCTGCTGTCGCCGCTGCTGCAGTGGCTGCTGCCGCCGCTGCTACAGTGGCTGCTGCTGCTGCTGCTGCTGCTTTCGCTGCTGCTGCTGCTGCTACTGCTGCACACTGCTGCTGTTGCTAATGTATTGGCTGATGCACTGCTGCAGCTGCTTTCGCCGCTGCTGCTCCTACTACACGTTGCTGCTACTGCTACCGTCGGTGCTTCTGTTGCCGCCGCTCCTGTGGCTGCTGGTGCTGTTGCTTTTGCTGTTGCCGCCGCAGTCCTAGTGCTGCTATGCGTGGCTCACCACCCCTGAGGCGTTCGCATGCAGTCGCTTCGCGCTCCCTCACGATGCTGTCGGCGTGGCGCCACGTGGCGCGTTCTCTTTACATTCCGTCCACTACTGCTGCTTCTACTGCTCACACGCCCCCCTGTGCTCTGATACCAAATTGGAAATAAATTAGGGCATACAGGTCCACGCAAAAACGAACATGAGCTCTGTGTGTGAGTGCGATGCAAGACGGTAAGAATTTGGCTAAATCTAGAACGTTGAATGTAAAGAACAAGGAAGGAGTACAAATGAGCCCCTAGCGGGCTTAAGTAAGGGCGCCGGCAGCTAGCCGCACCGGGCCCCGTCACCCCCGCTGAGCCCAAACGAGTCAGCGGGGAGAACACACTGCGTACACCACGATAACAATAACGATGGTCTCCTCGAGGCACCGGAACAGCTCTCCGAGTGCCCGGGTCTCGACCACCAAGAAAATAAGAGCAGTGCCAGAAAATCTCAGAATCAACGTCCAGACATCACACACAGCTTTCCGAACATCGGAAGCGCTAGTACAGCCACCGGGTCTCCTCGTCGCACCGGTATAGTCCATCGGGTGCACGAGTCTCAACCCACCGAGAAAACTCTCCTAGCTCCCGACAAGCTCACAGGGCTACCAGAACGCATCGACCGCGTCTCGCCGACGCTGTCGTAGGTCCTGGAGAAGTCTCGGTGCAGTTCAGAGGCCCGTTGTGTCGTCACGCCCTCCTCTACCATATACCCCGGATGTGGGTATATTGGTAAACTAGCGGTGTTGGTCGCGATGGGTGGAAGCCACGCAAACCAACATTGCGAACGTAGTCGTGCGGTCAGAATCTGTAACACAACAAGCTTTTTGGAAAACGGAACCTAAAATTTACAGTCAAGAAAGACTGTCGCAATCATTACCTGATTGCAACAGTCTTTCGGACACTGTTCTGCGACCGACACCCTGAGGTCACATCAAGCTTGACGCAAGCGCGTGAAGGAAATAGTGGAAATCGAATCCAAACGACCATCTCGGCAGAAAATACGGTCACGAAGTTTCCACCGTTCTTTCTAACGGAATACATAAATAGTTACAAATAATAAACAAATCATAACTTTATAAAGAAACATCAACGTAGCTTCAAAAGGCGTGGCGAGCCATGACGACTCGGGCGAGGAAAAGACCACTCCGACTAGGAGGACAGTCATTCAGTTTTACAACGCAAACTTTTCCGAGCTCGCCGAGGCCTTTCGACGCTAAGTTTGAGTACTCGCTTTACAGTGGCATGAGAGCTAGGTCGACCTGCTGACATCGCCCTTGTCTCCAATCCGTCGTGAGAATCCTCACACACCACGAGGAGTGGTGACTTAGTCGACGAGCAGCAGGTGACCTCGTGGTGGTGCTGGTGGAACGTCGCCCAGAGGTGCCAATACTCCACCACCTCCATGCGCGCACACCCCACCTCTACCAACCCAACCTACTTCCGCACAGCATTACTCTCACAAAGGGCTACTAGACCAACAAGCTGCCACATCAACCTCTTGCTACAGAAACAGGGGAGGCACAAAGGGCGAGCCAGGAGCCTTCAACATTTTTTTTTGGCGGGCGCCCAACCCAAGAAGAACAAGGGACCCGTCTGTCCCGGTTTTTCCAAGCAGAAAGGAGTAGGGAGAGCCATAACTTGGCCTCCAGTCCTCCGTTTCCTACGTCATTTTTTTGTTGGGTCCGTAAAATCTGCCACTACTTGTTCTAGCCATTTTTTCACCATTGTACTGTCATTCTGTGGCTATTTTGCAAAAAGTGATTTCTACCTTGCAATTTCTACTCTAGTTTCCAATTCTGTCTCCAACCTGCCAATCTATGACTTGAATCAGACAGCTGGTCCTGTTTAACATTGCCTGTCCTCCCCCTTTTTCCACACAAAAAAAAGGGTGAAGGAGGTTTGGCTTTGAGCCACCTCGGTCCACCACGGGTTTGAAGCGAGGCACACATAGTCCAACAGTGTGTCCTCCACCCTATTAGAAAAAAGGAAGAACAAAAAAAAGGGAAGAGGGGAGAGGGGGTTGGAGGAGGAGGTTGGAGAGTGAGAGAGCCGAAGCAAGGCCTTGCCACAAGGATGGCCGGCCTTGGGACCGGACTCTCCGCGGTCTTGGGGCGTGCTCCAAGCACCAGCCCCCGCCGCTCCAATGAACGCCCTTGGGATCTAAGGAGCGTCGCGGGACATTAGCGCCCGGCGCCCACCTCGCAAAGTCGCGCCGAGAGGCGAAGGCTAGAGGGGGAGGTACCCGCCCGGTGTCGCCAAGGGGCGGAATGCCAACATCTCCAAAGCATGGACAGCACCGCGAGACTCCCGTCGCAGTCGCTCGGCAAGGCGATGGAAAAAGTCGGTCGCTCGCCGTGGAGCTCGGTTTCGGCAACGAGGCCACGCCCGCCCCGAACACTCGTGCAAACGACGAGGGGTTGAAGGCCACCAAGGGGAACATCGCTGATGGTGATAACCCCGACAGGGTTGCCGAAGGAGACGAGCATGGAGATGAGTCACCCGACGAGCCAGCGGATCGCGTGGTCATTGAAGCGGATCGTGAAGCCGACGACGAACCGGATGCACATGACACAACCAACAAGGGCAGTGAGGCAGGCGACTCCATGCCGAAGGAACCTGAAGTAGACGCTAACCAAGTGGAACGTGCATCCGACCCCGCGGACGACGAGGGTCGTGCTCTCGTTTCGGCAGGAGGGGAGCGAGCCCGGCCTGCGAGCCGGCCGAGTTCGGCAGTAGCGCAGCGTGCACTCGACAACACCGCGCGTCGCCTGAACGTCGACGAACAACTCGATCACCTCCGTGCCCACCTCCCTGCTGAGGATTTCATGCTGGCCGTGACCGTCATGGGTGCTCTCGCATACGACGGTGACATGGTGCGCGTCACACGGTGACATGGTTCGCGAACGGTCGTTCATGGTGCAGCGGATGAATGAGAAGCTGTACGAGGAAAACGGGAAGTTGATGCGCGAGGTCGCGGCCGCAAAACACCGCGCAAAGGTGGCAGAGCAGGCGCTCGAGGAACTTCGAGCCAAAGAAGCCAAAAAACAGTGTGCTGTGCTCAACGCAGCAGTCGGTGCGGCTCGTCACGTAGCCGAGGTGGAGTTGGGACAGATTTTGGAGCGCCGTGAGTGTGAAAGTGCGGAAATTGAACGTACGAATGTTCGCGATGCGCGTCGAGCTCCAATCGTCGATCCTGCTCCTCGCCTGGAAGCAAACGTGCCTGAACCACGGACTCGTGCAGCTCCAACTCGGGCCCAGAAGGAAGGCGGGATTGGCAGCCATGTGGTTCTTGAGCCGGCCGACCGCTACGATGGCACGTGCGACGTCAACACGTTCCTGATGATCCTTCAGAGGCACCTCCGCCTTGCTCGGATCGAGGAAGAGGAGTGGGGTGCACAAGGTATGCTTTCCTTGAAGCCAAAGCCGTTTGAGAAGCTCAGAGAGCTCTGCAAGCAGAAGCAGCAACACTCGGACCCCACCTGGGAGGAGTATTGCAAACTGATGCGTGAGCTGTACTCCAAGCCTGCTGACTCGCAGAAGGCAAAGAAGGAGCTCGAAAGCCTCGTGCAGGGGAGCATGTCGGTGGAGCGGTATGTGGACGCATTTGTGAAGACTGCAAAGAAGGTCCACGATCGCCACCTGACAGAGCAGGCCAAGATTGACCTCTTTCAGAGCGGTTTGGCCAGCCCTCAGCTGGCCAAAGCGCTCTGAAAGAGGTCAATCTTGGCCTTCTGTCTACACGACAATGGCAATGAGTGGAAGTCCTTGCACGCACTGACAGCACGTGTGTGCGCAGTGTACAAGCAGAACTCCAGCCTGTGGGATCGTGACGCGCATGAAAGCGGGTCGGCGCGTGAGGTGCCGTCAGTGCCAACGGGCGGTGCACCAAAGCGGGCAGCGGAGGCGACGTCTAAGCCCTCCAAGAAGGTCCGCCGACATGGTGGAGAGAAAAACTCCCGCTCTTCTATCATCTGCAGACGCTGCCACCAGGCTGGGCACATTGGGCGCGACTACCCCCAGCGTGACCAGCAGCAGCAGTAGCAGGGACAACAACAGGGCCAACAGCACGGTCATGGTGGGCGCCAAGGCGGAAGGCCAAACCGCTTCCACGGTGGTGGCCAGAACCGCTTCCAGGGCGGCGGTCAGCACCAGGGTGGGCAGCGTGATGGCAACAAAAATGCCCCTGCCGGCCAGGGACGCCCTCATGGGGGGCAGCGCCAAGGCCATGCATTTGCAGCCATCCAGCGTCGGAGGGCACAGGGCGGTCAGCGTGGACACGAACGTCCCTGTGACGATGACCAGGACTTCGAGGGAGGTGCTAGGGGACGCGTCCACCGTCCCCAGCATGGTCGTGAGCAGGATTTTCACGATCCCCAGTAGCTACTGGTGGGCTGCTATCTGGGGTTGCGGTGAATCATGGGAATGATGAGGACAGGATGTTCATGTTTTGTGATGATGATATCAAAAACTTTGAATTCTTATCGGCACAGCATTTCTCAATCGTTTATGTGCCTTTCGCGAATCCTGAGTCCCTCTACCATGATCGCTCATGCCCACTCTCATATGTGACCAAAGAAAACCTTGAAAATCACACGAGCCTGGTCGTAATCACGAAAGAAAATTGGCCAGAGGTGATAGAAGCTACACACAAAGCTCATGAGAAGAAATCTCTGACGTTGATAACTGTGGTCGTGCCTGTGGGTCCAGAAATGAACAAGTCTGCATTCAAAGGATGGGATAGAAACTGCTGGCTTCGTTCACCAAAGGACATCGCATGTGGGAATAGTTCAAGGACATGGTTGAACTACGAAGAAGCACTCATGCTTATCGGATCTACCATCTCGAGGGCAAGCCTCCAGTGAGCCTTTTCATATGGAAGTCCAACGCATCGATGACCATGCAATTCGATGGCAAACTGGCAGGCGCCCCTGCACGCATCTTGATGGATATTGGGGCGGATGACTCGTTTGTGAGCGGGACGTTTGTACACACATGGCAGTTAAAGTACACGCCTCGCACCGGCACGGTGGTCTTCGGTGATGACAGAGAGGTGCCAGTCCTTGGTGACTGTGTGGCACGGATCACACTCCCCGGCTTCACCACCAGTGTCCGTCTTACCGTGCTTGATCTCATGGACCCGTTTGACGTTGTTCTTGGAGACCCGTGGCTTGTGCGCCACAAAGCATTCATGTGCTTTGACTCAAAGACATTGCAGATATGCAGTGGAAGGAGAATGGCCACCCTGTCTCCAATTCCACAAATTCAACGACCTGAAACGAAGGCTCAATCAAGCCTCTCGGCGCTCCAAGTGAAACGACGACTTCGACAAGGTTGCCGCAATTTTCTTGCAACCCTAAAGAAAATGGACGACGAGACAGAGGGTGAAGTACCCCAAGGGGTCGCCAACATACTCTCAGAATTCTCGGATTTTTTTTAGGCACCGCCGGATGGGCTACCACCTCGACGAACGGTCGGACATACCATTCCATTGGAGCCCAGAGTTGTGCCTCCCTTTCGGTCTGTGTATCGCTTGAGCCCAGTAGAACGACAAGAAGCAGAAGCCTAAATCAAGGAGTACCTCCGGAAGGGTTGGATTGAGCCAAGCTCTTCCCCCTTCGGGGCGCCGATCCTGTTTGTGAATAAGAAAGATGGAGGCCTCAGGATGTGTGTGGACTATCGGGCATTGAACAAACTCACTGTCAAAAACCGGTACCCGCTCCCACGCATCGAGGACCTATTTGACCAGCTTCACGGAGCAAAAGTCTTTACGTCTCTGGATCTATCACAGGGCTACCATCAAATCCGGATCACGGAGGAGGATGTCCCCAAACGGCATTCAGAACTCATCTCGGGCACAATCAGTTTCGGGTCCTCTCCTTTGGACTAACGATCGCACCTGCCACATTCCAAGCAGTGATGAATAACATCTTCCGTGAACACCTTGGCAAGTCGGTCCTGGTGTATCTTGACGACATCCTCATCTTCTCTAAGGACCATGAAGAACACGAGCGACAGCTCCGAATGGTGCTTGAGATCCTTCGCAAGAACCGCTTTTTCGCCAAGAGAAGTAAGTGCAAGTTTGCGCAGCCAGAATTGGAGTACCTTGGCCACGTCATTAGTGGCGAGGGAATACGGGTGGACCCTCGCAAGGTGCAGGTCGTGAAAGAATGGCCTCACCCCAAGAACGTGGGTCAGCTCCGCTCTTTCCTTGGACTCGCAAATTACTTCCGGCGGTTTATGAGAGGCTACTCCACGTTGGTAAGCCCTCTCACCGCCCTGACCCGGAAGGCGAGCACATGGAGCTGGTCAGCAAAGTGCATTGAGGCTTTTGAGGCTGTGAAGGAGATGCTGATCTCGGCACTGGTACTTGCACTCCCGAATCCAAAGAAGCCGTGGGAGGTACGCTGTGATGCATCGGTTGCAGGGTTGGGAGCTGTGCTCATGCAAGACGGCCACCCTGTTGCCTACGAGAGCCGCGAGCTCTTAGATGCAGAGACCAGGTATACCACCGGGGATCAGGAGTTGTTGGCAGTCGTGCATGCTTTCAAAGTATGGCGCTGTTATCTCGAAGGTGCCGAGGGACAAATCACGGTGGTCACAGACCACAACCGCCGCACGTACTTTCAGACGCAACCGAACCTTTCAAGACGGCAGGCACGGTGGAGTGAATACCTAAGTCGCTTTACATTCACCTGGCAGTACAAACCAGGACGGGTTAACGTGGCAGACCCATTGAGTCGAAACCCAACACATTTGAGCCTCATGCTGAGTGCGAATGAGATCACAAATCGGCACTTTACCGCTGTTGCGGTGGCGACAACATTGCACACAAACCCACTCCGCCCACCCCCAAGACCACTCGTCACTGTGAACCCTTTCAAGAATCGCATTCGGATGGGCTACACTTTGGACCCCTGGTTCACCGAGCCAAAAAACATTGAACGCCATGGCCTTGTGGAGGCTGCCGGGTTATAGTGGCATGGCGGGCAGGTAGTGGTCCCGGATGTCAATAACTTGTGACAACAGATCATGTTCGAGTTTCACAATCCGCCCTCCTCAGGTCACATCGGAACGAAGAAGACAGGACATGCGCTGGCTCAGCACTATTGGTGGTCAGGATGGAGCAGTGACGTCAGAAAGTACTGCATGGTGTGTGATCCGTGCCTTCGCAACAAGACTTCGAACAAGGTACCTGCGGGGCTCCTCCAGCCTCTACAACTCCCTGACATCCCATGGGAGTCGGTGTCTATGGATTTCATCATGGGACTCCCAGAGACCAACAAAGGCCACGATGCCATCTTGGTCGTTGTGGACAGGGTAACAGGAATGGCCCATTTCATGCCCACAACAACTCGCATCACAGCGGAAGAGACTGCCAGGCTTTTCTACGAAGGCGTCATCAAGTACCACGGCTTACCCATGCGCATCATCTCCGACCGTGCCCCGCGCTTTGCAAGCCGGTTTTGGCTTGCATTGCAAGAACGGTTTGGAACGCGACAAAGTATGTCCTCAGCTTTTCACCCCCAAACTGATGGGCAAACTGAGCGCATGAACCGCGCACTCGAGCAGATGCTTCGCATGTACATCGACCCAACAATGGAGGACTGGGACAACTATTTAGCACCAGCCAAGTTTGCTGTGAATAATGCGGTCAACGAATCGACTGGTTTTATCCCATTCTTCCTCAATCACGGTCGGCATCCGGTGGTACCCGCTTCAATGGTGAAGTGTGGGGGCGGCGGTGATCAGGTGCCCTCCGCCCAGGCCTTTGTCGAGCGCATGGACGCCCTCTGGCGGGATGCCAAGGCCCATTTGTACGCGGCTTAACAGCGCCAGAAGGCCTATGCTGACCAGAGACGTCGTGAGCTGACGTTCTCCATCGGAGATCGTGTGCTATAAAGCACACAGAATTTGCGGCTGAAAACACCGGGTGCACGAAAGATGTTGCCGAAATGGCTGGGACCCTTCACGATTACACAGAAGTTGGGAAGTGTGGCCTATCGGTTGGCTCTTCCACCAGCCATGCGCATCCATGATACCTTTCATGTGAGTCTCCTCGCACCCTACACAACAGAGGGGTCTGTTCAGCCACCCCCTCTTGCTGTCCTTGCCGCGGAAGGCCAGTGTGAGGTGCACCGCATCCTCCAACACCGTGAGCGTAATTTGCACGCACGAGTGGTTAAGGAGTACCTCATCCANCGGAGATCGTGTGCTATAAAGCACACAGAATTTGCGGCTGAAAACACCGGGTGCACGAAAGATGTTGCCGAAATGGCTGGGACCCTTCACGATTACACAGAAGTTGGGAAGTGTGGCCTATCGGTTGGCTCTTCCACCAGCCATGCGCATCCATGATACCTTTCATGTGAGTCTCCTCGCACCCTACACAACAGAGGGGTCTGTTCAGCCACCCCCTCTTGCTGTCCTTGCCGCGGAAGGCCAGTGTGAGGTGCACCGCATCCTCCAACACCGTGAGTGTAATTTGCACGCACGAGTGGTTAAGGAGTACCTCATCCACTAGGCCGGTTGTGGATGTGACCACAACACTTGGGAGCCAGAGTCGCGAGTGCCAACTACGGCAATTGCAGAGTACTCGGAGGAACTGGCTGCCTGTCGGAACAAGCGTGCCCTCGGGGGTATCACCCCGGCACGAGCCCCCTTGAGAGGATAACGGCACTGACTTTTGGGCTGATCTTTGACTTACTCCCGACAGCTTGTCACGGGGACGCCTGGGCACCTGTCGCGGGGTCGCTTCATGTAAAGGGGGAGGAAGCATGGCCACTGTTTCTTCTTTGAAAGCTGAACAATTTCTGAATTTTGAAATGTGCCGAATCATGATGTTATCCTCTCCATAGACTGGCGCTTTTATCACCATTGGTAGATGTCCGTGTACAAACTGCCTCTTCAGCATAGAGAAAACCGAATCGAGGACGATTCGTAGCTAAAGGGGGAGGAATGTAACACAACAAGCTTTTGGAAAACGGAACCTAAAATTTACAATCAAGAAAGACTGTCGCAATCATTACCTGATTGCAACAGTCTTTCGGACACTGTTTTGCGACTGACACCCTGAGGTCACATCAAGCTTGACGCAAGCGCGTGAAGGAAATAGTGGAAATTGAATCCAAACAACCATCTCGACAGAAAATACGGTCACGAAGTTTCCACCGTTCTTTCTAACGGAATACATAAATAATGAAAAATAATAAACAAATCATAACTTTGTAAAGAAACATCAACGTAGCTTCGAAAGGCGTGGCGAGCCATGACGACTCGGGCGAGGAAAAGACCACTCCGACGAAGACGGTCATTCAATTTTACAACGCAAACTTTTTCGAGCTCGCCGAGGCCTTTCGACGTTAAGTTTGAGCACTCGCTTTACAGAATCAGCTAGAAAAAAAGGAGCAAAGAGTTATGACTGCCCAAACCTAGGCAGTGCCTACGACAGTCATTGATGCCAAACAGGGCCACACAGCAGGAGACATGGACCCTAGGCACATCATGATGTTGCAGTCGCAATGCCACAACCAGAAACAACACTGGGTGCACGCAGACAGCATCTACAGTGGTAGTGACCGTTGGCGGCCCGACCGCCGGTGGCCCGACCGCCGAGGAGGCCTGCCGATGGAGCTGAGCGCATCGCCGGAGGGAGGAGGCTCCAGCGAATGGTGAGTGGGCCTCAGGGCGCATCGGCTCCACCGAGCGACACTCTAGGAGCTTCGAGTCTCGTCGTCAGTCATCTGCACGCCGATGTACACAAGCCTGGAGGACACAACAGAGTACAATGAGAGGTACACAAAAACCAACACATTACTTCTGGAGGCCTGGACATCCCACTCATCATCGCCAACATGAGGAGAGATGTGAGCTAGGAGAACCTCCCCCACAAACTAGTAGGTGACGACGTGGATACATCCCATGCGGACTCCTGCCAAGTGAGGTGCCTCCTCCTCCTGTTCTGTCCCCACCATCTCCACCATAATCCAAATATGCACCATCAGAGGATACCCCTATCTATGAGGAAAGTACGTGAATAGGCCAGAGATGTTACATCTTCTTTCCTTATTAGTGTAAGAGGGGGTGTCAGCAATATACTACATCGATAAGGATCTCAATAATGGTTTAGGTCCTGGACCGAACCAACTTGACAAATGGCTCTCGGGAACTACCCGTTGAGATTGAACGGTCAAGGTATCCCCTAGTAATGTGCCAAGTGTCATCCACGTTCGGCTAGCGGAAAGAAGCCGTTGCTATGCTGTTTTGTCCTATTCCGCTTATATATACTGAGGATGTTAACCGCGATTTTAACCCAGAACAGTCTCTTCCATTCTGTTCTCCATTTACCTCTCCGTGCTCTTGAGGCTATGAACCGAATACATTTTTCACTCTATTGTTGTTGCTCACCGTACTGGAATCATGAACCCAGAAAAACGAGGCATGTGTCCATATTGCCTCGCAGATGAAACCATCGAATATTGTTTGCTCTTGTGTAATGGACTTCATGGCCTTACCTTTCGTCTAGCCCATATTTACCAAGATTTATTTCCCTACCTCCCTTCAGATCCAATCAAAATTATCATCGGCCCCTTCGAACCTATAGCCTACAATTCAGCCTGGATGGTCATACACTCTACCCTATTTCACATTCTATGGCAGGAACACTGAGCACAACCTTACTCTTCTCCGACGAAGTAATTCCTTGCCACCTTTCTTTTTACCCTTAAATATAATATCTTGCTAATATCCTCCCAAGTCAGAGCGCACCGTCACAAAAAGGCCATAATGCGGTTGCGATAGTTTGAGTCGGACCTTTTCGCCTTGTTGGCCTTTGTAATTTCTTAATAAATGAAACCCGTTGGCTATTGAGTATCTCATATGCATTCAATCTCTGGTGGAAACACCCTCACATCTGTCCTATTCCTATAAACCACCCCGCGTGGCCGGGTTTAACTCCCAGGCGACTTTTGGTGCCGAGGTAGCCCCCCCGCCTCAGTCGGTCACGACCAGGGGCCATAAGAAGTCGGAGCTGGCCTGTTCACAACCGATGTTTTTCGCTTTCACGTACTTCTGCTGCTTGACGCTCTGCGGATGGTCCTTCACGCAGGTGGTTGAGCTACTAAAGCTGGGGAATACCCGAGGGTTTGCTCGCAAATGACGCTTGTCTGGTCGTACGTCAATTAAATGGGGAAGCCAGATCCCGTCAAGTTTGAAATGTTGCAGCCAACGGCGGGCAAAGGTGGCTGTCAGACGCGACGCGGTATCACCTTGCGAGGCCTGGAAAGTGCTGCCACGAGACAAACGGCACTGCCCTGGCGCCCTTGTCGTCTTGACCATCGTGTCGCGATGTCTATCCGACGTCGGATGCCGATCGCGTTTCAGACCTAGATTGTCTGGTCATAATACTTGATGGCATTTTCCATAAACCATAAAACAAATCTGCGTCATAATCTCAAGTTGCATCGGCGACCAAGCCACTGACGACGACCGTCTCCCCCAGGTGGAATCTGTTTTGATGTTGTGGGCATGCATATTTTTTGGGTGATAGGAGAGACCTTGGAGTTAGCTCGAAGGGGGCGGCGAGGGATAATTCTGAACGGCAACGTTACGAGGTACCCCGTTCCGGATTTTTTAAAACGCTATCCATCCCGTTAGAAGGATTTTGAATTCCATTCGCCCAGTGTTTCGGTTTTTAATATCCATAAGCTCCGATTTCAAAACGTTTGTTTCAGGACGCCCTGCAGCCAGAGTGTCGGTGACAAGGTACCCCGTCGGGTACATGGTCATTGTCCAGACATTTCCATTTTGCGACTTCAGCGTAATCTCTCAATATAAAAATATTATTGTTATCAAACATTTTTTTCAATTAAATGAGACCTTTCAAAAAGGCGGTGGGGGTGGGTGGATACATTGCACAGCGTCATTTGGGGAGGGGGGGTTTGAAAAACAAACACGCGAGCATTTCAGAGACGACACCTGACGATAAGAGGCTTTTCGATCTGTTTCTTAGGACGTGTTCCGAGAAATAGGAAAAACGCTGAAAATACCTTAGACGACTCAATACGGAAACGGGGTACATTGTGACATTACAATATACCCTTCATGTCGGGGTATATTGCAATGAAACAATCTACCCCACGGGCCATCGCAGGGTTTACTGTGACAAAAAAAGTGAATACGGGGCTTTTGGGGATCAAAAAGTGAAAGGCGGGGCGATCTGAGCTTATCTTTTCGGCGACGGGGGGTTTGGCGAGTTCCGTTTCTGAAACCGGGGTATCCGGATATTCTCTTCTAATTCTGAAAGGCCCAGGCAGTCCCATGGCTGGCTGGCGCATGTGGCGTGTGGCCTGTGCCGCCGTATATCGCCGCGACACCGACCAAAGCTCAAAGCCATGTCGGTGCCTCACCGTCACCACCACCACGTTGGCTCGAAAGCCCTTCCCGCCACTGCATCAGTCGCGTTGTCCGGCATTTCAAGCTGCGGGGCTAGGGCTGAGTCAGCCTCGTCCCGCTCCCCCGCGCCATCGCCCGAGGTGCGCATCACACGAGCACATTCCCATCCGCCGAATGTGCAATCCAACCACATCCTTGGCGAAGACATCCGAACATTTTTCTGAGGGTGTGTTCGGATGGCATCGCGTGGGCGTGCGATCGCGGGAATCTATGCGTTTTGACCGCATCCGACACCTTTTGCCGCCCACTTTCGCCACTCACCGCGATCGTCGACGATGGGCAGCAAACCCTAGAGATCTCGGACTTCGTAGCTCCCGCATGTGTCCTCATGAATAAACGTGAAACGGACAAATCGTCTCGCCATCGCAAGGCTGCACGTGATCGCGCGCCCATGCGATGCCATCCGAACACTCCCTCATTCCGTCGTTTGCCTCGTGGCTGTCTGAAGGTCCGGCCATCCAGTAGTTGGGTCGCGGGGCCACAGTCGCCTGTCAACCCTTCCCAACCGTGGAGCTGAGCCACCGTTAGCGACTCCGTGCCTCCAGACGACACCACCACTCCTCGTACCTGGTCACCGTTCTCTGGTTCGCAGGCCTCTGTTTGCACTACGACGCAACCCGTACGCAACGAATCCAAGCTGAGATCCCTAACCGCACGGATCGCGCCAACACAGCCTGCCTCACGGATGATCCTTAGTCTGTGGTATTCCGAACTCCGGAGTTCATGCGGAGAAAAGCTGCGGCAATGACGGGGGCAAGGCCTCCGCAACGGCCGCAGCCGTCCATCTCCATGGCGACCTCCACGCACGCTCTTTGTCCTCGGCATCGCTCGATGCGCCTGCTTGCCGCCGCGCTACCCCTGCTGCCGCTACTGCTGTCGTGTGCCGCTGTCGCAGGCCAGGTTCACGAGCGGTCGAGGAGTTCATCGGCGGCTGCAGATTCTTTTTCGTCGTCGCCCACACAAGGAGCGCAAAGCACGGATGGCGGAAGACGAAGAGCTTCGGACATCCGAAGCGCGGCAACTAGTAGCAACAACGGCGGCGGCGGCGGAGGCGGAGGCAGTGGAGCGATGCGCGTTAGCGCAGCACGGAGGGGCGAGACGCAGTCGGAGGCGGCGTGGGAGATGGAAGGCGTGCTGTTGTGGGACGAGGTGAGAGCAAGGAAGGTTGCGCAAGCCAAGCAGCAGCAGCACCACCAGCACCACCAGCAGCGGCAGCAGCAGCAGCGCATCCGCGCTGGAAGGAGGCGGCCCGTGATTCTCCAGACCCACTCCGTCTGGGACATGGTCCAGCAGGCTATGAGCGCCGCGGACGCAGCCGCACCACGTGCGACCCCGGCGCGGACAGTGACGCTGAACGGGCTGGAGGGCGCCTTCGGCGTGGTGGAGAGCAGCGCACCGCTCACCGTGCGCTGGGTGCTGAACAATGACCCCGCGCTCGAGCCCTCCAGGCAGATCGCCCTCGCCGCCGACGCAGCCGCGGCGGCGCGGGAGGCAGCGATTGCCGAGGCGCAGAACGCTGCGACTGTGAGTGAGGTGGAGGCGGAGCTGGCTGCAGTGCTGCCGCACCGCCACAAGGTGGATTCTCTAGGGAACGCTCCTCACGCAGCGGCGACTCGGGATTTGCAGCATTCAGATCAGGCAGGCATGGTCGCTGACGAAAACGCTCAGGTTGGCGGGGACCATCAGCAGCAGCAGCAGCAGCAGGAGCAGCAGCACCAGCGGCAGAAGCGGCAGCACCAGGTTCAGCAGCACGACCGGGAGAGTCTTCCGGACTCGTCTTCGGCCGCTGCGTCCGACGAGGGGGCGAAAAGGTTGGCGCGCGTACGGCTGAACGAGGACATTTGGTTCAAGGGTACGCCCTCGTCCGCCTCCAATGCTTGGTTGACGCAGACTCTCGTCCCGCCCGTGCCGCGGCCGCCGCCCTCCCCTCCGCGCCCCGCCATGCCTCCGCCTCCCCCGTTCTTCCCCGCCATCACGCCCCTCGGGCCGCTGCCCGCGCGCGACTGCGTCTACCGCGCGCGCGCGTCGCCGGACTTTTTGTTCCGGTGCGCCGCGGGGTTCGCGGCCTCGGGCGGCACGGTGGGCGGCAGCGGGCGGCCCAAGTACATGGTGACGGACGCGTCGGACAACCCGGCGGACCCGCAGCCCGGCACGCTGCGGCACGCGCTGCAGTCGAACCCGGGCGGCGTGACGGTGCTGTTCGCGGACGACTTTGACATCTACCTCAGCGATTCGCTCGTGCCGCCGTCGTTCACGACCATCGACGGGCGGCTCAGCCGCGTGCGCATCCTGAACGGCGGCATCGTGCTGCGGAACGTGCGCGACGTGATCCTTCTCAACCTTGAAAGTGAGTGGCTGTGGGATGGTGGTGGGTGACAGGGGGGAAGGGAGCAAGGCAGGGAGGAAAAGGGGGGGATGGTTGGGTGGAGGGAGCGAAGGAGGGAGGGGTGGGGGAAAGCAGTGGGGGGGAGAGAACGACGTTGCATTCCCCCATCCGTGTTAGCGACGGATGGGGGAATGCAGGGTCAGTGGAATCGGAGGGCCCTCAAAGGGCTCGCGTGACTGACTGCTCCTCCCTTGCGCCCTGGTTTTGTCGAGCGGAGGGGTTGGGCCCGGTGGCGAAGAGGGTGGGGCGGAGAATGCGACGTAGCTTTCGTAGGAGGATGAGAGAGAAGTGACGGAGGAGGAGGAGGCAGTGGTGAGGCGGAGAGGGAGGTGGCAGGGGAGAGGGTTGGGAAGAAGAGGATGGCGTGGGAATGGCGAGGGCAGGAGGGGAACGGGAAAGAGGGGAGGATGCGGATGAGGGAACGCAAGGGGGGAGGGGGGGGGGGGGT